>BMAO01029642.1:0-23971 GCA_019973975.1 Trichonephila clavata | reverse complement strand
ACTGACTGACTGACTGACTGACTGACTGACTGACTGACTGACTGACTAATCACGAAATCTCTGGAACTATTCAACCTACAGACTTGAAATTTGGTAGACATGTTCCTTTGATAGAGTAGACGTCAGCTAAGAAAGGATTTTCCGAAATTCGAAACGCAAGGGGCGTTACGGGGGTTAAGGGCTTTAATAATAATTGTTTCCATGTTTAAACTACTTGATGTACAATCTTGAAATTGGGTAAGCGATTCCTTTCAGAGAGTAGAGATCCGCTACAAAATGAGTTTGCTGAAAATCGACCCCAAGTGGCGTTGCAGGGCTTAGGGGCGTTATAGATAATTATTTCCATTTTTAAACTATTTGACGCACTGTCTTTAAATTTGATAAATAGATTCCTTTCGTAGAATAATGATCAGTTACAAAACGGTTTTGTGAAAAAGACTTCTAAGTGGCGTTGCGGGGATTAAGGGCGTAATAGATAAATATATCCGTTTTTAAACTACTTCACCTACCTGCTTGAAAATTGGTAGGTAAGTTTCTTTCCTGGAGTAAATATCCGCTACAAAATGGGTTTGGGAAAATTGACCCCAAGGGGTGTTGCGGGGGGGGGGTTTAAGGGGCGTTATAAATTCCTTTTTTAAGTTACTAGACGTACAGTCTTGAAATTTTAGTAAGCAGATTCCTTTCATAGGGTAGAGATCCGCTACAAAATGAGTTTGCTGAAAATCGACCCCCAAGTGGCGTTGCAGGGCTTAGGGGCGTTATAGATAATTATTTCCATTTTTAAACTATTTGACGCACTGTCTTTAAATTTGATATATAGATTCCTTTCGTAGAATAATGATCAGTTACAAAACGGGTTTTGTGAAAACAGACTTCTAAGTGGCGTTGCGGGGATTAAGGGCGTAATAGATAAATATATCCGTTTTTAAACTACTTCACCTACCTGCTTGAAAATTGGTAGGTAAGTTTCTTTCCTGGAGTAAATATCCGCTACAAAATGGGTTTGGGAAAATTGACCCCCAAGGGGTGTTGCGGGGGCGGGGTTTAAGGGGCGTTATAAATTCCTATTTTTAAGTTATTAGACGTACAGTCTTGAAACTTAGTAAGCAGATTCCTCTCATAGGGTAGAGATACGCTAAAAATGGGTTTCGTGAAAATTGCCCCCAAGTGGCGTTGAGGGACTTAAGGGGCGTTATAGATAATTATTTCCATTTTTAAACTATTAGACGCACAGTCTTTATATTTGATAAAGATTTCTTTCATAGAGTAGAGATCAGCTATAAGAAGGTTTTGTGAAAACAGACCTCTAAGTGGCGTTGCAGGGGAATAAGTGGCGTAAGAGATAAATATTTTCGTTTTTAAACTATTTGACCTACCTGCTTGAAAATTGGTAGGAATGTTTCTTTCATGGAGTAAATATCCGCTACAAAACGGGTTTGGAGAAAATTGACCCCCAAGGGTGTTGCGGGGGTTAAGGGCAGATATAAATAATTATTTCTTTTTTTAAACTATTAGACTCACAGTCTTGAAATTTGGTTAGCAGATTCCTCTCATAGGATAGAAATACACTGCAAAATGTGTTTTGTGAAAATCGACCCCTAGGTGGTGTTGCGGGGGTTCAAGGGGCGTTATTGATAATTTTTTTGCATTTTTAATTAATTGGACGCACAGTCTTCAAATTTTGCTAAGCAGATTCCTTTCATAGAGTGCAATTCCCCTACAAAATGGGTTTTGTGAAAACAGACCCAGAAGTGGCGTTGCGGGGGCTCAAGTGGCGTTATAGACAATTATCCCCATTTTTAAACTGTTAGACGTACAGTCTTGAAATTTGATAAGCAGATTCCTTTCGTAAAGTAGAGAACCGCTACAAAATGGGTTTCGCGAATATCAACTACCAAGTTTAATTTCGGGAGATTAAGAGGCGTAATCGATAAATATTTCCATTTTTAAACTACTTGATCATCCTGCTTGAAAATTGGTAGGCATGTTCCTTTCATGAATAGAGTTCCTCTAACAAAGAGTAAAATGAAAATTGACCCCAAGATGTTTGCGAGGGGTCAAGAGGAGTTACAGAAAAAAATTCCTGTTTTTAATTGTTAGACCCATATACTTGAAATTTGTTAAGCATGTTTCTTTTGTTGAATAGGGATCCACTAAGAATAAATTTTAAGCAAATCAAGTTCTGGGGGGTTGCAGGGGTTACTGGGACGTATTGACAAAAAAATTACTTTTTTCGAGCTACAAGGACTATAATAATGAAATTTGGTTTGCATTTTTCTTTTGTTGAATTGAAATCCGCTAAGAGCGGTAATTTTGGAAAACGGCTCTCAACGGGATTACGGGGATATTGATAGTAAAACTTTTGCTTTTTTCTGTTAGATTTAGACTTGAAATTTGGCTTGCATGTTCAATTTACGGAGTAGAGATCCACCGAAAATTGGTTTTGCGGGAATCCACTTGGTTTTTGAGTTACGAAAGAGCAAACATCATTCTATGCTTCAATTTTAGAGATTTTTAGAAAATACAAATTAGATGAGTTCTGCCCTTTTTTTTATCAACAGTGACAGTTACAGGTATAAGTATATTTTTCAATTCAATCGAATTCTTAATGCTAGGACTTAGATATCAATAATTTATACATATATATAAGCAGTAAAAATTTATAAAACATCATGAAATACCCAGCGAAGCGGGCGGGTAACAGCTAGTATATATAATATAATATATACTAGCCGTTACCCGCCGCTTCGCTGGGTATTTCATGATGTTTATAAATTTTTACTGCTTATATATATGTATAAATTATTGATATCTAAGTCCTAGCATTAAGAATTCGATTGAATTGAAAAATATACTTATACCTGTAACTGTCACCTGTTGATAAAAAAAGGGCAGAACTCATCTAATTTGTATTTTCTAAAAATCTCTAAAATTGAAATATAGAATGATGTTTGCTCTTTCGTAACTCAAAAACCAAGTGGATTCCCGCAAAACCAATTTTCGGTGGATCTCTACTCCGTAAATTGAACATGCAAGCCAAATTTCAAGTCTAAATCTAACAGAAAAAAACAAAGTTTTACTATCAATATCCCCGTAATCCCGTTGAGAGCCGTTTTCCAAAATTACCGCTTTAGCGGATTTCAATTCAACAAAAGAAAAATGCAAACCAAATTTCATTATTATAGTCCTTGTAGCTCGAAAAAAGTAATTTTTTTGTCAATACGTCCCAGTAACCCCCTGCACCCCCCAGAACTTGATTTGCTTAAAATTTATTCTTAGTGGATCCCTATTCAACAAAAGAAACATGCTTAACAAATTTCAAGTATATGGGTCTAACAATTAAAAACAGGAATTTTTTTCTGTAACTCCTCTTGACCCCGCAAACATCTTAGGGTCAATTTTCGTTTTACTCTTTGTTAGAGGAACTCTATTCCATGAAAGGAACATGCCTACCAATTTTCAAGCAGGATGATCAAATAGTTTAAAAATGGAAATATTTATCGATTACGCCTCTTAATCTCCCGAAATTAAACTTGGTAGTTGATATTCGCGAAACCCATTTTGTAGCGGTTCTCTACTTTACGAAAGGAATCTGCTTATCAAATTTCAAGACTGTACGTCTAACAGTTTAAAAATGGGGATAATTGTCTATAACGCCACTTGAGCCCCCAACAACGCCACTTCTGGGTCTGTTTTCACAAAACCCATTTTGTAGGGGAATTGCACTCTATGAAAGGAATCTGCTTAGCAAAATTTGAAGACTGTGCGTCCAATTAATTAAAAATGCAAAAAAATTATCAATAACGCCCCTTGAACCCCCGCAACCCACCTAGGGTCGATTTTCACAAAACACATTTTGTAGTGTATTTCTATCCTATGAGAGGAATCTGCTAACCAAATTTCAAGACTGTGAGTCTAATAGTTTAAAAATAGAAATAATTATTTATATCTGCCCTTAACCCCCCGCAACACCCTTGGGGGTCAATTTTCTCCAACCCGTTTGTAGCGGATATTTACTCCATGAAAGAAACATTCCTACCAATTTTCAAGCAGGTAGGTCAAGTAGTTTAAAAACGAAAATATTTATCTCTTACGCCACTTACCCTGCAACGCCACTTAGAGGTCTGTTTTTACACAAAACCTTCTTATAGCTGTTCTCTACTCTATGAAAGAAATCTATTTATCAAATATAAAGACTGTGCGTCTAATAGTTTAAAAATGGAAATAATTATCTATAACGCCCCTTAAGTCCCGCAACGCCACTTGGGGCAATTTTCACGAAACCCATTTTGTAGCGTATCTCTACCCTATGAGAGGAATCTGCTTACTAAGTTTCAAGACTGTACGTCTAATAACTTAAAAATCGGAATTTATAACGCCCCTTAAACCCCCCCCCCCCGCCAACACCCCTTGGGGTCAATTTTCCCAAAACCCATTTTGTAGCGGATATTTACTACAGAAAGAAAACTTACCTACCAATTTTCAAGCAGGTAGGTGAAGTAGTTTAAAAACGGATATATTTATCTATTACGCCCCTTAATCCCCCGCAACGCCACTTAGAAGTCTGTTTTCACAAAACCCGTTTTGTAACTGATCATTATTCTACGAAAGGAATCTATTTATCAAATTTAAAGACAGTGCGTCAAATAGTTTAAAAATGGAAATAATTATCTATAACGCCCCCTAAGCCCCTGCAACGCCACTTGGGGGTCGATTTTCACCAAACTCATTTTTAGCGGATCTCTACTCTCTGAAAGGAATCTGCTTACCCAATTTCAAGATTGTACATCAAGTAGTTTAAACATGGAAATAATTATTTATAACGCCCCTTAACCCCCGTAATGGCCCTTGCGTTTTGAATTTCGGAAAATCCGTTCTTAGCTGATGTCTACTCTATGAAAGAACATGTCTACCAAATTTCAAGTCTGTAGGTTGAATAGTTCCGAGATATCGTGATTAGTCAGTCAGTCAGTCAGTCAGTCAGTCAGTCAGTCAGTCAGTGAGTGAGTCGCTTTTCTCCTTTATATATATATATATATAAAGAGAAAAGCACTTCACTGACTGACTAATCACGAAATCTCTGAAACTATTCAACCTACAGACTTGAAATTTGGTAGACATGTTCCTTTGATAGAGTAGACATCAGCTAAGAAAGGTTTTTCCGAAATTCGAAACGCAAAGGGCGCTACGGGGGGTTAAGGGTTTAATAATAATTGTTTCCATGTTTAAACTACTTGATGTACAATCTTGAAATTGGGTAAGCGGATTCCTTTCAGAGAGTAGAGATCCGCTACAAATGAGTTTGCTGAAAATCGACCCCCAAGTGGCGTTGCAGGGGCTTAGGGGCGTTATAGATAATTATTTCCATTTGTAACTATTTGACGCACTGTCTTTAAATTTGATATATAGATTCCTTTCGTAGAATAATGATCAGTTACAAAACGGGTTTTGTGAAAACAGACTTCTAAGTGGCGTTGCGGGGGATTAAGGGGCGTAATAGATAAATATATCCGTTTTTAAACTACTTCACCTACCTGCTTGAAAATTGGTAGGTAAGTTCCTTTCCTGGAGTAAATATCCGCTACAAAATGGGTTTTGGGAAAATTGACCCCCAAGGGGTGTTGCGGGGGCGGGGGTTTAACGGGCGTTATAAATTCCTATTTTTAAGTTATTAAACGTACAGTCTTGAAACTGAGTAAGCAGATTCCTCTCATAGGGTAGAGATACGCTAAAAATGGGTTTCGGGAAAAATTGCCCCCAAGTGGCGTTGAGGGGACTTAAGGGGCGTTATAGATAATTATTTCCATTTTTAAACTATTAGACGCACAGTCTTTATATTTGATAAAGAGATTTCTTCCATAGAGTAGAGATCAGCTATAAGAAGGTTTTGTGAAAACAGACCTCTAAGTGGCGTTGCTGGGAATAAGTGGCGTAAGAGATAAATATTTTCGTTTTTAAACTATTTGACCTACCTGCTTGAAAATTGGTAGGAATGTTTCTTTCATGGAGTAAATACCCGCTACAAAACGGGTTTGGAGAAAATTGACCCCCAAGGGGTGTTGCGGGGGTTAAGGGCAGATATAAATAATTATTTCTTTTTTTAAACTATTAGACTCACAGTCTTGAAATTTGGGTAGCAGATTCCTCTCATAGGATAGAAATACACTACAAAATGTGTTTTGGGAAAATCGACACCTAGGTGGTGACACCTAGGTTCAAGGCCGTTATTGATAATTTTTTTGCATTTTTAATTAATTGGACGCACAGTCTTCAAATTTTGCTAAGCAGATTCATTTCATAGAGTGCAATTCTCCTACAAAATGTGTTTTGTGAAAACAGACCCCGAAGTGGCATTGCGGGGGCTCAAGTTGCGTTATAGACAACTATCCCCATTTTTAAACTGTTAGACGTACAGTCTTGAAATTTGATAGCAGATTCCTTTCGTAAAGTAGAGAACCGCTACAAAATGGGTTTCGCGAATATCAACTACCAAGTTTAATTTCGGGAGATTAAGAGGCGTAATCGATAAATATTTCCATTTTTAAACTACTTGATCATCCTGCTTGAAAATTGGTAGGCATGTTCCTTTCATGGAATATAATTCCTCTAACAAAGAGTAAAATGAAAATTGCCCCAAAGATGTTTGCGTGGGGTCAAGAGGAGTTACAGAAAAAATTCCTGTTTTTAATTGTTAGACCCATATACTTGAAATTTGTTAAAGATGTTTCTTTTGTTGAATAGGGAACCACTAAGAATAAATTTTAAGCAAATCAAGTTCTGGGGGGTTGCAGGGGGTTACTGGGACATATTGACAAAAAATTACTTTTTTTTTGAGCTACAAGGACTATAATAATGAAATTTGGTTTGCATTTTTCTTTTGTTGAATTGAAATCCGCTAAGAGCAGTAATTTTGGAAAACAGCTCTCAACGGATTACGGGGATATTTATAGTAAAACTTTTGCTTTTTTCTGTTAGATTTAGACTTGAAATTTGGCTTGCATGTTTAATTTACGGAGTAGAGATCCACCGAAAATTGGTTTTGCGGGAATCCACTTGATTTTTGAGTTACGAAAGAGCAAACATCATTCTATGCTTCAATTTTAGAGATTTTTAGAAAATACAAATTAGATGAGTTATGCCCTTTTTTTTTTATCAACAGGTGACAGTTACAGGTATACGTATATTTTTCAATTCAATCGAATTCTTAATGCTAGGAATAATTTATACATATATATAAGCAGTAAAAATTTATAAAACATCATGAAATACCTAGCGAAGCGGGCGGGTAACAGCTAGTATTAGATAAGACACATGTAGATAAGGTCTAATATCTTATCACGAGATGTTTTCTAACATAAATGACTGGTCAGAACAATTGATAATTGTAAAAGGAAACATAATTCCCTCTCTCTATATATAACGTGAAAAAAAAATTAAACTGATTAATTGAATTTTCTAAAGCTATTTAATGCATATTAAAAATTAATCGAGATAACAATTCGGATTATATACGATATAAAGCATTTATCATGAGTTATATCTTAAGTATATTGAATACAGCAAGAATTTGTGTTAAATGACTTTTTCTACCCATATTTTGTATATATATAAGAATCACTAGGCCACCTGGGTTGCCTAGTGGTTATGGTCAAGAACTCGGAGTCGGCGAGTTATTATTTAGATCCTTAATGACACTGAAGATCCGCCATGTGGAGGGTCTGACATACTTTAAAGCTGCCATTCCCGTTGGAGAGGGGGTGTCAGCTCTGAAGACACCCTCGTCGCATTGCCAAGGTTCAAAATTATGAGGTCCGTTGCCAATAACACTCGTTTTGCTTTATAATATGCGACGCTTACAAACACACACTCACTCTATGCGAGTATATGTAGAACTTGCTATATGTTCATTGACTTTAATCCCTTCTAGTATCTGATAAATTTGCAATTATTGGGTGAATTATAGAACTTATATTAATTAGTTCCGTTTTAATGTATGATTTTATACAAATATTTAACTTAAAATTGTTAACAAATAAAGTAATTTCCTAATTTTAGATTGAATTCTCAATGTTTAAAAAGAAAGAGAAGTCTGATTTATGTACATCAATGCCACATTTTTTTTTCTCATTTAGGTAAATTGTTTGCCTTGGTATTTTTAAATGCCATGATATGATTATTAATTAATCGCATGATCCTTTCTTTCTTTTTCTTCTAATTCCTATACCTTAATCATTCATTCCAGAGCATTGATTACATAATTTTCAAGGAATAAGCGTGTCGCATGAAAATTTCTTTTAAAGTTTGCTTGAATGTACATTTAAAGAGAATCGAAATAGATTTATAAAAGTTCTTTATTTCCTCCAAATTTCATTTTTAACCCAACTGAACAGAAAACATTTCGTTATGTTTTATTACATATGTCTTTATATATAAAATTTAATTTTTTTTAGTTAACAACGTGTTTTTGTTGGCTTTTTTGAAAGTTAATACTGAGTTTCATTCTTCTCGATTTTTTGAGTAAAATAATAACATCCGAAGTCGTTTATTATGTTACAAAGAGTTTTTCTCACAGAGCATCTTTTTACTAAGTATAACACAATTTAAGAATTTTATCATTGTATGAATTTCATCTTGTACATAATAATTTAAGTGTTTTATATATCTTTATTTTGCAGATATTTTTCATCTGATTACCAAGCAAATTGCCTTAAATTTGTAAATATAGTTGATTTATGTACAATGGTTGAATTTTTAAAAAAGTGTTCGCCTACTTTAGCGAGTGGTGTGCAGAAGGGTGCGGTTTGAGGGTCTTACTTCTCTACCCCTTCATATACTAAAAGACTTTTAATTTTTACCGTAGATATTACCTCTCTCCACTTTTGCTTACGTTTTCTTCAGAATGTAACCCTCTCCCCCTTATAAGAGAGGCATATGTACTCTACTGACTTTAGCTTTTATCGTACTTTAAATATGGTATCACATTTTCAAGCATTTAGAGTTTTTATCTTGAACAACAATTTATTTGAGTTAATTTCTATTTTTTTCTGTTAATTTTTAAAATTTTCTTGGAATATTTTGTAATTTTGCCTGTTTTTAAATTATTTCATCCCATGCTACGGTGTATTGAAACTTGTAACTGCGTATTAGATGATTTAAAAGAGCTGCATTGTTGCTGTTTTTATTATAAACTGATAATAAATGTTGTTGTTGCTAATGCCACCTATCTGACGGTGTCAGATCGAGGACCACGAAATTCATCGCGGCAAAGGGCTGGATGCACGCCTGTCGTTTGCCGTAGCTTTGAGCGCCATACAGGTACTGATAATAAATAATATACATGCCGTATTTATTCGAATTTAAGCCACACTTTTTTTCCAATGTTCATGCTATTGAAAATCGGTTGCGGCTTAGAATCGAAGGCGGAAAAATTCGTTGGATGAGGAAAATTGAACATGATACTGACAGTTTGAACACTTACAGGTTCAGGAATTTAAAAAATTTTGGTACAAGTAATGGTAAAATAAATTAATTATTCACTTCTTATTAGTTCTCAATTTAATTTTTTTTAATTTCACAAATATGGGATATCGATTTTAAAAAAGAACCCTTTTTACGTTACCTTTTTATTTTTCCTCAAAAACGTGTTGAGAATTTCGGTTACAGTTTAGAATCGATGGCGGCTTAGATTCGAATAAATACGGTATATATGGCAAGCTCAATGTTTTTTCATGTATATATATAATTGTGTTACCGTTAAAGTGTAAATCCGTTATTTCATAGAATATAACTAGGTATTTCATGAAATAACGGGACAAGTCAATTAAAGTTTATAAAATCATTGAATTCTACGATTTAAATAGGTATTCTATAAAATAACAACTACTTAATCGTTAAAGTATGAAGTATGGCACTCTAAAGTTTGTTGAACCGATTCTAGCTGCTTTTAATCACGTACAGTTTTTAACCGCTTATAGCTACTTTGCAATGACGTGTGTGTGTTTAGGGTTTGTAATCCTGTGTCATATTTTCAATCCCGGGATTTCGGGATTACATTATCGAAATCCCGGGATTAGGATTGATTTTTTTGTTAAAAATACTTACATATTAGCATAGTTGAAATTGCATAATAAAATTGAAAATATAATTAAAAATTGATTTAATATTATTTTAATGAAACAAATAAAAAAACTAATTCATCATAAAAAATAAATAAAATTAGTACATAATGAAGTTTAAAAAAAGCATTTCTTCATTTCTTGTGTTTCTGTAAATAAGCTTATAAAAACACTACCCTCACAGCATTTCATCGTTGAAACGGCTTCTTATTTTTGTTACACATTGTCCTGCCGAAGAAAACGCACGTTTGGATTCTTTACTAGTTGGTATTATCGTCATGAAGTAGGAGTATGTTCTTTTCAGGTAGTCACCACGTCTCCCTCCATTCTAAAAAAGGAGACATTTCTTTTTGAATTTTTGATGACGGTGTCTCAAATCTAATAGACTGCATTAGTGCATATACCTCTTTGATAACTTTATTTAGTTCTTCTGCAACACTTAATGGTTTTCGTATAAAATTGATCCAGTTATTGAATCAGAATGTGAATCAATTTCAAGTGTTACCTCAGTTGAAATTGAAGTTCCAGTTGATTGAACTGTTAGTAATGCAGTGGGATTTGAAGTGTCTCAAGTCTTCCAAGCAGGTCCCCTACAATTAACGGCGTTTAATTGAAGAAGGAACTGTGACAAAATCTATTCTTGAGATGTTGCTTATATTATTGTGTAAGTATTGCAGTGAGCCACTTAGATCTGTGCGATGTTCTCCCATACAAGAAATGTGAGAGCAATGCATATATTTTTTTTTACCTATAGCACTTATAATTGCACACAAAAAAATTCTGCGTGTATATTTCATAAGCAAAATATAAATTTTTGAAAAATTAAATTCTTTAAATAATTTTATGAGAAAAAATGTTTTAAATATAATTTAGACAAAAATTCAATCCCAGAATTAGTTATTTTAATCCTGGGATTTCGGGATTGGAAAAAACACCGGAATCCCAGGTTTTCGGATTTCCAGGATCCTGGGACTGGAACCGTACTAGATATCATCCAAAAATTCTAATTGCCTCTGTCCAAGCAAGCTGACACCGGAAGTCCTGAGGATGGGAGAAATGTCCGTTTTCTGACCCCACTCGCGATGGGGAGAAAGTAACATAAGAAAATAAGAGAAAACAAATATCAAATTTCACGGTTTAACATACACACCCGCCTCGAACCCTTGGAGATTCAACACGTAACAAAACTGACATTAAGCGTATACATTACAAAAAAGTAAATAAGATACATATTAAATGCAATACCTGATTCACAATATTTTGAAAAAAAATTTCAGACAAAAATTAAATCCCGGAATTAGTTATCCCGGTGCTGCAAAGTGTAGTGTGTGTGTAACCTTCATTTCGTTGCTTTTAGATGTTGAATTTAGGCGGTGTATATATGTTAGCGTTTTACATTTTGGATTATTAACAAATATTTTTGCAACCTGTTTTCAAGCAATGACTTCTACAGGAATGGGAGACTAACCTGTAAAAAAGAAAGATTCATTGCATGAGATTTGAATCTTAATTAAATATGAAAAGTCAAAGGGAAAAATTTCTGCACTTACTCATGAAAAATTATTAACTTTGATAGCAGAAGTAAATATGCAAAAACAGCGCAGAAAAAAGTACCACGTGACTATTGGTAACTCCAGCATTATGATATCCTTGAAGTTCAAGGAGCAAAAAAGTTAATTGTGCCAATAACAGTGCAAAGTATATCCATTTTTTCAATAGTAATAGATAACAATATGAATAATAAGAAATTATATCATCAGCATTTCCGTATTATTTATCAATTAATCATCCTTAATAGGGATAAAATGTACTTTTCGAGAGATTTTAGCTATTTATGATCAATTAATTTATAAAAAAAACTTTTAATTTGTTTATTTTTCACTCTAATGGTCAATAATTAGTTATTTCATAGAATAACTAGGTAAAGTATGAAATTTTTCATCTGCAGTTAAACCTGTTTTTGTGTGGCAGAGAGGGACCACATAAAAAAACCGCACAAAAAATATTCAAAATTTCATAAATTCTTACATATAACAAACAAATTCGTCGAAATATTACAGAAATTTTTTTTATGCGGTGGAGAGGGACCGCATAAAAAAAGTCGCACTTAGGAAATACGCCAATTATTTACGAAATTTATGAGAAAGTACTTCCATAACAAAATAAATAATTAAAATACACATGGAAACATTTTAAAAACATTTCGTTTCTCATTGTATAAATGGAGAAGTTTTCAAAATGCACATACATAATTCACTGCTACTCATAGTAATCCAAAGCTCTCATTTTCCTGTGAATAAATTCAAAATCGCTTTCGTCACTTGAAGATACATTTCAATTGATTTATTTTTGGCACCATAAAGTAAGAGATAAATTTTTACGACGAAGTCGGTTGGTCAGTTGCTTGCAAATGTCACGATAACCAGATATGCATGATTGAAGCTCTTTTTGAAATTTCATACTCTTTTCGGGATTGGTATCTATCTGTTTTGAAAATGCTTTTCCAATTTGATTGAAAGCTGTATCCCGGCATATATTTTATCCGCTCACAAAGAATCCGATTCTTCTCGACCGACTTCATATTCTATCAAATAATTGATAATGTCACTGTAAAGTTTCGTCTTCAATCAAGAGCGGGCTGTTGGCGCGTTGAGAGAAAACAACTGAACGAGCATTGTCGGGAGACTGTTTATAGCAAATGAACCTAGCGTCTTGAAGTGCAGATATGTACATTGCAGTGGCGTAACATACACTCCCCAACCCCCGCCTCGCAAGGGGAAGGGGCTCAGGACTCTAGGGGGCCCAAGGCCTAACTAATGCCAAGTACGTATCCACCCAATTTATAAAATATTTACAAAGAGAAAGAGTCATAACATTACAGTCATTTAAAATCCTAATGATGAGAGGTTAAAGCTCGAAAGAGCTAGGCACTCAGGTAATCCCCCCCCCCAACGAATACAAAATATTAAAGACAAAACCTGACATTGCAGGAAGGCGCTAACATTCTCCATCGCCACTGGTACATTGATAGAAAACTTTTCAGTGGCACCAAAGCCATTGAAATTTATATACCACATAAAAAAAGATCGCATAGAAAAATCACACACAAAATAAAATTGCATAAAAACTGACCGCACATGAACAGGTTCTACTGTATTATATACCTTAACTGAACTTGTCTAGTTATTTCATGAAATACCTAGTTATTCTATGAAATAACTGAATTATACACACACTTTAATAGTAATATATATACATTCATTGGTATACTATTTTTTTATTTTATTTCATTTAATAAAATTGGTTTAAATAAATAAATAAGATAAATGCATGAGAAATTCAATTCTGACATTTTCATAAACTGACACAACTCATAAAACTCTTCATTTTTTCTTCATGTAACCAATCAAAAAATGAATTCTACACCTATATTTTCGCAGAATTCCGAATTATGTATCAACCAATCTGTTCAAAAATCTATATGAGAAATTACAGCAGCAAAACCCTCTATTGAATAACTCCTAATTACACAGCAGTAGTACCAGTGAACGAGGAGACTGCTGCGAAGTTCTACGCTGTCCCTGAAGATTAATAAAGCTACAAAACCGGTTGTAGAACCGTCAGGTGATCCTTTGCATGTCTTGTTCATTCAAATGGCCCCAGAATTCTTCTCATTAAATTCTCTTCAAAGATTTCTTTCATTAAAAATATATACCATCGTTCCTTATCTCATTGATCTACAGGAATTTTCTACAAAATAAGTACTGATGGAAATTCCTAACTCTTCACCGAAATGCAAAGGCGCAGATAGGATGATTGGCTTTTTTATGAAATACGCTGGCATTTTTCTCGCGGTTCGGTTAATTTCTTCATTTAGCTGTATCGTCATTCCCCGCGAGTTAAATTGATTGGTCTGTAAATTATTTAAATCAAATCATTAGCTGGAACAGCATTGTTTCCTTTACCACAGTGATAGTGATATAATTGTAGATGTGTCTCGAAATTTACTAAAAATCAATATTAGAATATTTACGATATATTCAAATCAAAGAAGATAAAACATGATAGAGGATTATGATTAAGATAATAAGCACATAGGTATCCTTCTCTTTTCGTTATTAGTTAAAGGGAAATACTGACATAAAAAACTGCAATAAAAATATTTTTTTAATTTTAATGTTCAGGTAAAGTAAAATTTTCTGTAGCGAATATGATTAAAAAAATAAAAATCAATTCCATCCTGAATGCTTGGAAAAAATTTAAGAATATACATATATATATATATACTAGCTGTTACCCGCCCGCTTCGCTGGGTATTTCATGATGTTTTATAAATTTTTACTGCTTATATATATGTATAAATTATTCCTAGCATTAAGAATTCGATTGAATTGAAAAATATACATATACCTGTAACTGTCACCTGTTGATAAAAAAAAAGGGCAGAACTCATCTAATTTGTATTTTCTAAAAATCCTAAAATTGAAGCATAGAATGATGTTTGCTCTTTCGTAACTCAAAAACCAAGTGGATTCCCGCAAAAGCAATTTTCGGTGGATCTCTACTCCGTAAATTGAACATGCAAGCCAAATTTCAAGTCTAAATCTAACAGAAAAAAGCAAAAGTTTTACTATAAATATCCCCGTAATCCCGTTGAGAGCTGTTTTCCAAAATTACTGCTCTTAGCGGATTTCATTCAACAAAAGAAAAATGCAAACCGAATTTCATTATTATAGTCCTTGTAGCTCGAAAAAAGTAATTTTTTGTCAATATGTCCCAGTAACCCCCTGCAACCCCCCAGAACTTGATTTGCTTAAAATTTATTCTTAGTGGTTCCCTATTCAACAAAAGAAACATCTTAACAAATTTCAAGTATATGGGTCTAATAATTAAAAACAGGAATTTTTTTCTGTAACTCCTCTTGACCCCACGCAAACATCTTTGGGGTCAATTTCCATTTTACTCTTTGTTAGAGGAATTATATTCATGAAAGGAACATGCCTACCAATTTTCAAGCAGGATGATCAAGTAGTTTAAAAATGGAAATATTTATCGATTACGCCTCTTAATCTCCCGAAATTAAACTTGGTAGTTGATATTCGCGAAACCCATTTTTGTAGCGGTTCTCTACTTTACGAAAGGAATCTGCTTATCAAATTTCAAGACTGTACGTCTAACAGTTTAAAAATGGGGATAATTGTCTATAACGCAACTTGAGCCCCGCAATGCCACTTCTGGGTCTGTTTTCACAAAACACATTTTGTAGGAGAATTGCACTCTATGAAAGGAATCTGCTTAGCAAAATTTGAAGACTGTGCGTCCAATTAATTAAAAATGCAAAAAAATTATCAATAACGCCCTTGAACCTAGGTGTCACCACCTAGGTGTCGATTTTCCAAAACACATTTTGCAGTGTATTTCTATCCTATGAGAGGAATCTGCTACCAAATTTCAAGACTGTGAGTCTAATAGTTTAAAAAAAAAATAATTATTTATATCTGCCCTTAACCCCCCGCAACACCCCTTGGGGGTCAATTTTCTCCAAACCCGTTTTGTAGCGGTATTTACTCCATGAAAGAAACATTCCTACCAATTTTCAAGCAGGTAGGTCAAATAGTTTAAAAACGAAAATATTTATCTCTTACGCCACTTATTCCCCAGCAACGCCACTTAGAGGTCTGTTTTCACAAAACCTTCTTATAGCTGATCTCTACTCTATGGAAGAAATCTCTTTATCAAATATAAAGACTGTGCGTCTAATAGTTTAAAAATGGAAATAATTATCTATAACGCCCCTTAAGTCCCCTCAACGCCACTTGGGGGCAATTTTCCCGAAACCCATTTTTAGCGTATCTCTACCCTATGAGAGGAATCTGCTTACTAAGTTTCAAGACTGTACGTCTAATAACTTAAAAATAGGAATTTATAACGCCCCTTAAACCCCCCGCCCCCGCAACACCCCTTGGGGTCAATTTTCCCAAAACCCATTTTGTAGCGGATATTTACTCCAGGAAAGAACTTACCTACCAATTTTCAAGCAGGTAGGTGAAGTAGTTTAAAAACGGATATATTTATCTATTACGCCCCTTAATCCCCCGCAACGCCACTTAGAAGTCTGTTTTCACAAAACCTGTTTTGTAACTGATCATTATTCTACGAAAGGAATCTATATATATCAAATTTAAAGACAGTGCGTCAAATAGTTTAAAAATGGAAATAATTATCTATAACGCCCCCTAAGCCCCTGCAACGCCACTTGGGGGTCGATTTTCAGCAAACTCATTTTGTAGCGGATCTCTACTCTCTGAAAGGAATCCGCTTACCCAATTTCAAGATTGTACATCAAGTAGTTTAAACATGGAAACAATTATTATTAAACCCCTTAACCCCCCGTAACGCCCTTTGCTTTTCGAATTTCGGAAAAATCTTTCTTAGCTGATGTCTACTCTATCAAAGGAACATGTCTACGAAATTTCAAGTCTGTAGGTTGAATAGTTCAGAGATTTCGTGATTAGTCAGTCAGTCAGTCAGTCAGTCAGTCAGTCAGTCAGTCAGTGAGTGAGTCGCTTTTCTCCTTTATATATATAGATAAAAACAACATGAAATATATTTATAATAAAAAAAATCGTTTATGTCGAAGCTTTACTCATCTTGATGATTGCTGAATTTCATATTATACAGGGTGTTTCATAAATGATGGGAGTAACTTTAAGAGGTGATAGTACACATCAAGACGAGTAATAGTAAATAGGAAACCAAGTGTCCCAAACGTCTTCCGAAGGAGAAAGGAGCCATCAAAGTTTAGGGTCCTAAATTTCAAATGATGATAAAAAACGGGAAAATGGATCGATTCATTTGCGGTTTTCACTAAAATCATTCTTTAAATTAGTATTTTCATTAAAAAAAGTTTTAAAGACAAAGTTAAAAAAATGCCGTTAGAGGGCGCTCTAGACTTTGGAGTACCGAACAACTACCTTTTACCAGTATTTTTTTTATTTTGTTAAATGTTTACAAAAGCTTAGATTTTAACTTGAATTTTGAGTGCAAAATTGAAACCATCGGGAGCGGTTAAGTGGCGCAAATGTAACCGCGTTTAGGGAGGAAAAATTGAAATGCTCGTATGTAATGATCAAAATAAAAAACGATAAAGCAAACTTTAAGAGGCGATAGTACAACATAAAAACAATCAACTTCGATTAGAAAATGCATGATTTGAATTCAAACGCAAACGTGCTAGAGCATCTTCAAATTTTATCCATGCAAGCGTTTTAGCTGCAAGATTCTGGAAGAAGAACATGAAATTGTGATATGGGGAAGAAGAAGAACGCATATGCAAATTGATATTAAGATAAAAGCCATTGACCCGAGTGTGCAAGTGTAAATCACGGAACAAACGTAACGAAAGATGTTGCCCTTCACTAATCAAGAAAAGGCTGATATGCACTTCATCTACGGAACTGCAAATGGGAATAGTGCAGAGGCGCGACGATTATACGGAAAAAAGTTTCCCAACAGGCGGTTGCCCAATGATAAAACATTTGTGCGCTTGCACAGACAGTTGTGTGAGACAGGATCCTTTTTTGGTGCACGTTCAAATGCAGGCTGTGCGAAGTCTAACAGAACGGTAGCCGTGGAAGAAAAAATTCTGGATATGGTGACTGATCATCCAAATACAAGCACGCGAGCAGTGGCTAGTCAAATTGAAGTATCACCCTCCACGACATGGCGAGTACTAAAGGATGAAAGTATGCATCCTTTTCATGTCCAACGAGTCCAGGAACTGACTGGAAGGGATTTTCCTCGTCGAATGGATTTTGCTCGCTGGTATCTGCAGAAGCACACCCTAAATCCCGATTTTGGTGCAACTGTGCTTTTTACAGATGAATGTACATTTACACGTGACGGTACATTTAACACCCACAATTCCCACCAATGGGCAGATGTAAATCCACATGCGTCTTCTACACATGCAGATCAGCGACGATTTTCCATAAATGTTTGGGCAGGAATAATTGGTGACCATCTACTTGGACCTTATCTTCTGCCAGAACGCCTGGATGGAAAAAAATATCTTACCTTTCTGCAACAGGTGCTGCCGGAAATGATAACAGATGTTCCCCCTCGTATCCGGCGAGTAATGTGGTTCCAGCAGGATGGAGCACCAGCTCATTTTGCGCCAGAGGTGCGAAATTATCTAAACGCAACCTTTCCAAATCAATGGATTGGGCGAAGTGGTCCTGTCCCTTGGCCAGCGCGATCGCCCGATCTTTCATGCCTGGATTTCTTTTTGTGGGGACACTTGAAGAGTCTTATGTATGAGACTCCTATCGAAACTGCAGAAGAACTCGTCGCCAGACTTTCGGCAGCTGCAGGAGAGGTGCGCGATACTCCTGGCGTGTTTCAGAGGGTTCGTGAATCCCTTCTTCGCCGTTGTACCGCATGCATCGCCTCTAATGGTCAGTGTTTCGAACAGATATTGTAATCATTTCTAATTAAACTTTTTTTTATAACGTAAATGTTCTTTGTTTCCTTTTTGTCTCTTAAAACGAAATCTGTTTCAGCGCCCTCTATCACCTTCGGGTTAAAATTACGAGTATGATTTCTTTGATGAATGTTACTTGTTTTGGTGTTGTACTATCGCCTCTTAAAGTTTGCTTTATCGTTTTTTATTTTGATCATTACATACGAGCATTTCAATTTTTCCTCCCTGAACGCGGTTACATTTGCGCCACTTAACCGCTCCCGATGGTTTCAATTTTGCGCTCAAAATTCAAGTTAAAATCTAAGCTTTTGTAAACATTTAACAAAATAAAAAAAATACTGGTAAAAGGTAGTTGTTCGGTACTCCAAAGTCTAGAGCGCCCTCTAACGGCATTTTTTTAACTTTGTCTTTAAAACTTTTTTTAATGAAAATACTAATTTAAAGAATGATTTTAGTGAAAACCGCAAATGAATCGATCCATTTTCCCGTTTTTTATCATCATTTGAAATTTAGGACCCTAAACTTTGATGGCGCCTTTCTCCTTCGGAAGACGTTTGGGACACTTGGTTTCCTATTTACTATTACTCGTCTTGATGTGTACTATCACCCCTTAAAGTTACTCCCATCATTTATGAAACACCCTGTATAATAAAAACCGAATTCGTGATAATTTTATTCCATTACATTTACATTAGAGATTTTCTTAAAACTCTGAAGGTTTAAAAAGGATCTATAAATTCCATGTGTCTAATAGGGGGTCAAAGACATTTTTTTTCTGTTTTAAAATTTTATTTAATTTTTAATGATTGTAATTATTAGATAAAAATAAACCTTTTAATATGCAATGATGGGAATTCCAACACCAAGAAAAAATTATTGAAGACTAATGAAACTTCGGTAATACATTTTTCTATAGGTAATATATTTAATTGATTAAAAAGATCACAAGTTAATGTAAGCGGCATAAAAACCACTTCAAATGTGAAATGATGGTTCATTAATAACAGGTGTAACCGCCAGAATTTTGAATAGAAGCATTCAAACGTGCACGCGTGCATGCCCTGTTGCGGGATGTCTGTTTCTGGGATGGAATTAAATGCCTATTGCACTTGGCAGATCAACAACAAAGACATTTAATACTTATTGTGGATAACGCTGCAGTTGCCGTCAAATGAGGTTCCACTTGTGCTCTACTGGAAAAAGATCTGGGGATCTAGTAAGTTAAGGCAACAAGTTGACACTCTGCAGAGCATGTTGGGTTACAACAGGGGTATTGAGATGCACTTTGTTGCAAAACACCCCGTTAGGTGAGTGAGTGAGTGAATATTAACGTCCCACTGTTCAGCTACACGAGGGCTTTTGGGGACGGTCCACGTAATTTTAAACCATGATCAAGTGACACGGACGACACCTGAGCTGGCACCCCCTCTCCTAACTACCACACCACACCAACAGGAGGACATTTGAGCTATAGACAGATTTAACGTGCATTGCTCCCCTACACGGCGGGTCTTTTAGTGGTACTGGGATCGAACTCATGACACGCTAGCCATGATCCGATGCCTAGACCACTTGGCTACCATGGCCACAGTATCAAGACAGAAGCAGCTTTGGTCGGAAAACACAACACATCATCACTCCAGTCTCCAATGATCTCTAGCATGACATCACTGTAGTCACAGGTAGCGTGATTTAGAGCTAATGGTATAAACGCCTTAGAACGTCTGGCTGGAAGCTATTTCTGATTTATTTGTTGATTCATTGATTTGTTACACTTCACTGCGTAAATCTGGTGTCGACAAAAAAAAAATGTAATTTCTGCTGTAGATGAACTACGATGTTACCCAACCTTGTGGTGGATATGGTGGTCTTCTCTGTCAGTGGTGACCCGTGCGTGGTCGGACCATAGTTTTCTTGAGGTAGTGCCTTTCCAAGACCACTGCTGTCGAAAATAATGCACAATGGATACATTCCTACAAAGTCTTTCTGCAATATCCACGAAGGAAAATTGACCTTCTCTTAGCCCCATTACACGACCTCATTTAAACTCAGTAAGGTGTTGATAGTGCTTCTTTGTTTTCTTATAAAAGCATTCTTGACTAACAACAACTCACTACGCCAAATTTCAGCAATAAATAACACTCACGAGCTTTACAGTGCGTATAGAGAGTTTTCCTGATTTTCACGCTAAAAGTGGCTCTAATAGACCCTCACTTATGCGCCAAACACGAAATTTGAATCATAGTCATCTTTCAGATGTATAATCGCGCCTATCGAATTTCGTTTATCTAGCACAGGGGACGGGAGGGGGTGTCAACCTTCTGGGAAAGAGTGCCACTATCTAATAATATAAAACTTGTGCGCGTGCCACTTCCAACTTTTCCAACAAATAAAAAAAAAAAGATGAAAAAGTTAAAAAAAAAATGTTACTTATAAGAGCTGATTATGGGATTTTTACGCTAATAGCACATTTTTAGAGCAAGTCTGTAAGTAATGGAAATTCAAAAATAATATAATAAGGACAAAAATATAAACCTAAGTTTTATTGTTAATAACCGTTTTACAGGTACAAGTTAGATAGATATAACATAAAAATGAGTAAGTTTTTAACTCTAAATAATTATTAAACAGTTAGTACTTAATGGGCTTTTGAATTAGTTTTTGTTACCAAGATATCTATATTAGGATTAGCTCTTGAAGATGCTTACAGAATTAGGTTGTTTCAGGTACATATCAGCTAGTTTTGAGTGATATTTCAATTTATATAAAAGAAAACATTTATTCACAATTATTATGTGATCTAAGTTTTGTGAAGGGTTTTTTTTGTCTGAGACAACCGCCTTTCAGTAAAATTGAAAAAAATATATATTTATTATCGTTTAAATTTTTTTAATTTTTCAGTAAGTTTTCGCTTGTCACTGTTACAACTCTGCTGTAGCACGCTGTGGCACGCGTATCACGGATTGGCCACCCCTGATCTAGCATAACTCTTTGTTGGAGTTAGGATTTTTATTTTCATCATTGTATTTGCATATACGAGTAATGTAGTTTTGCATAGCGAGGTGTGATCTATACCTCTAAAGCGAAATGTCATGTTTTTGTAAGTGTGCCATCAGCTTTTATTTGATTACCAATACACGCTGTATGACTGTTGTGTATGAGCTAACAACTTTTAGTTGAATACCAACACACGTTCATTACTAGACAGAACAAGGGAAACTCCCACGCACAATCAAAATTATTTGCCAAAAGGACTCTTAAGTAATATTAGTTTCCTGAACACGCAAGGCGTACAGTAGTAGCCAAACTTTTTTGATCACATATCCCGAGAACCAAAGTAATTATTAGTGCTCCCACTATATACATATTATGAACCTACTCCTTTTGCATACTTCAAGTATAATTTTGTGTACTCCCACTTTGAAGACCACTGCCATGCAGCATAGTAAGATGTTTCAATTTGTTATGCCGTTAAATAATTAAACAATGTGTAAAATTAAATTTAATGAACAACCTACATTTTAGCTAAAAATTTATGTGTGAGTAGTTCTTCAGGAAGATGTCAATAACAAGTGTTTTCATTATTAAAAATGTCGGTAGTCTCCCGAATATTACATTTGATTCCTTTGAGTCTCTAGAAAACGATGCTCTCCCTATACGTTTGATCTGCGAAAAAAACCTTCAGCAATGATTATACGAAACCGACGAAGATGAATAATTTTATTAAAAGAAATGCCCCCTGTAAAGAATATGAATCTTTTTCATTTTTTCAGAATCTCTTAAGGAAAAATTGGCGTATCGTGGCAGTATTTGGCGAAATCGGTCGACGGTATAATATGTAAGTATAAGAAAATCTTAGTTGGTGTCAGGGATGATTGCTATATTTGTGTCCAAAATTGAATTACAAAAAATCACCGGGATTTAATAGATTTACTAATCAAGTGAGTGAGTGAGTGTGAAGATCGCGCTATAAAGCAACACGAGAGCTACTGGTGGCGGACCTCGTAATTTTGAGCTATGGTTAGACTTATTAATCAAAGGAGTAGAATGAATTTCAAATAAGGGAATATCTCTTTCAGGATCAAATGTTCCAGTTAAGAGCAAAGATGGTTTGAATGACTATTCATCATTACCTGGAAAGGAAAAGAGAATAAAAATATTTCTTCTCCAAATGCTTCAACTCATGCATCAAGATCATCCATTTTGATCAGTTATAATTTAAAAATAAATAAAAGATATAACATCAAACGTTTTAAATGATAGCCTGCTGGGTGGCGAAGTTGGTTTGTCGCTGGCCTTCTGCATCTAAGGTTGCAGGTTCGACTCCGGCCCAAAAGCCGGTGGATTCCAATGCCAAGAAAAATCTACAGCGGCCCTGTCGTATGATTATACGGCATGTAAAAGATACCTAGAATGCCTGTTTGGGTGCTCTAGGCAAAAGTAAATCCTAGTACAGATTTGCATCGTCAGAGCTCTGGTGCCTTCCTCTGGGGAGGAAATTGGGCGTCAAAATTACCTGCAGCGATTGGTATTCGCCTATAGGGTGCCTCTCTAAAAAGAAGTACCATCTCCCGGAGAATGTACTAGGTATGCAATGGTAAGGCACCAATCCCCAACCCCTCAGAAATACCCCCCCCCTTTAATTGATTAATGTTTCTTCTTGGATGTATTTTTCAAGATATTGAGGATGCCTTAAAGTTTAATTTACGAAAGTAGAAGAACAAGTATAGGAATATACAAATTTTAATTTGAAAAATATCCATGTTAAAAGATTTTTAACACGTTTACTGTCTTTATAGGAAGTTCAAGTGGTTATCGGGGGGGGGCAATATTTTTATTTAAAGTTACTTGAAAGCATATAGTAAACTCTAGCCTCATTATGAAGAAGATCAATTAATCAAAGCAAGAATTACCTGTGACTCACGATGCTTGTTTTGATTGATTAATTTTAATTTAGGCGACCCATTGATGTGGATGTAACTTTGAATCCCGGTCAAGTAACGAGGACGACACCTGAGCTAGCACCTTCCACCCATCTTTTAACCCGGGAGCGGTCGCGCGGGGCATAGAGTCACCGCAGGCTCATGAAATCTTTAATTCTGGGAAAACTGCTTATTTCTTATCAATGGCCTTGTCAGTATCATCGTATATGACAGTATTCGTGAGAACTAAAAAATATTTTTACATATCTTCCTCTTTTTTGGGAGTGTCGAACGTTTCTTACAATCTTAAGGTATTTGGAGTGACTGAGTTCCCCAAGACCACTATTGTTCCAAAATATTTTCTATGAAAAGGCTACATTCCCCCCTGTGAACGTCTTAGTGACTTTGATAGCTGTGTTGTATGACTCATTCTGGTTTATAAATGCAAATGA
>BMAO01029641.1:0-40551 GCA_019973975.1 Trichonephila clavata | reverse complement strand
TGTACAAAAAAAAAAAAAAAAAAAATGTAGTTTTTTTTTAAGAGAACGGTGAAATTGTAAATTTGTCTACGGATTAAAATTGTTTATTTGGCTTCCGCGGGAGAAAAAAAGTCAGTACAGAAAAATGTTCTAATTTTTTTTACTGATTAAATGGACTGATAATAATTGAAAACTCTGATAGTAATCTTTTTAACAATTGTGCATATATTTATTTATTTAAGGATAATTTCTATGGTGTAACAAAATGTCGTATATTACTAGGCACAAATCTGTCATGGAATGTATACCAAACACAATGGTAATGTGCTATTTTGTGTAACGAGTTGGTCCAAAAACACCTATAATAAAGCATTTCTGTCCATCCTTGGACCTATTACTAAAAATCAGAGTAACAAGTGTACCTTTTAATGAATTACTCAACCTAAATAGTTTGTGTTGAGTTTACTACTGATATATTAAGAATATGCTTGAGCATTTCTTTTAAATAAAAGGATTTTGAAATATATGATGTACTTTTATTACATATTTTTTATATTTATAATTCTTTGGAAGCTACACACACACAGACTATGAACGCGCGAAATGATATGCAATAGAGAAAAATGAATGTTAAATCATTGGCTAAAAATTCGCTGAATCATTCAGTCAAAATTTTATAATTTACTTAACATTGAACTCCAAATGTGGCGGTTTAAATGTAAAAGGAAAATTTTTATTTCAATTTATATTTTTATTGAATGTCCTTCGCTTTATTCATTATAAAAGCTTATAAGAGTATTTAAAAAATATTACTCCACTGCAGTATTCTTCAAAAAAAAAAAAAGTCCAGTGGCCGTGGTGGTCTAGTGGTCATGGAAACAGACTCGTGGCCGGCGTGTCATTAGTTCGAGCATAGTGTCGCTGAAGATTCGCCGTGCAGAGGAGGCCTATGCATGCCTATGCTTATGGAAGTTAAGAGAAAGGGGGTACTAGCTCAGGTATCTCCTCGTCACTTGACCATAGTTCAAAAATTACGAGGTCCGTCGCCAAAAGCCTCGTGTAGCTGAATAGTGTGACGTTAAAAAATTATTCACTAACTCAAAAAAAGTGGAAGTCTCTTTAAATAAAGTTGTCTCTCTCTCTACATATCTATTACAACAAGAAAAACGAGACTTACACTATAATTTTTGTGTATTTTCTCTCTCATTTTGTTCTTTTTATTAAATATACTTCACACTTCGAATAATTATAAAAACAACATTTAATGCAAATCTGCAATCAAAATTCGCGCAGAATACTTGTTAATCCATTACGCAGGATATTGCTCTGGGCAATATACGCAGTTGTAAATTTACCTCTCACAATTTTAGTCATATTATTATGAAAAATGAAGAATGACAAATCAGTTTTTAATATAACGTTTCTTTCATAAATATCTGACTATAGACATTACTACAAAAAAAAAAAGTTAATTATGTGGTTTCTGTTGTGGATTGAAAGAATTTTTATTTATTATTATTATTTTATTTTTGTATAAGTAATTTTGAGCCTTTTAGAGGGAGATAAAAATAGAGAGAGGTTTGAATCTATTATTTCACAAGCCAGGAACGTCTTAAGACTTTTTGAGGCTCTGGGCCCCTATGCAAACGTAGGTCTCATCTGTGACCCTCAGAAGTAGGGGTGGGCAGACTTTTCCAGGGTACGGGCTACTTCGAATTTTTTCAAGGTGTTTGCGGTCCACCCAGTAGAAGTAGCACACATAAAGGGGTGACGGAGGGTACATTGGTCCGGACTCTCCTCCATAGCCAATAATTTTTTTCGATCAATTATAATCCCATGTATATAGCAAGTAAAATTTAACAATTAACAAAGTATTCGTTATTAACAATTTTTTATTATTTAATGCTTATTATTTATTCAATAATTTATTTCTTACTCTTTTTTTTTTGTATCCGACAATCTACAGAATGAAAAAAAAAATTATGTTTCGCAGCGTAGGGTTAGGATATAAAAATAATAGACACATTCGACCCTGGACCACCGCACCGCGCGCCCTTTGAAAAATTCACGAGTGCGCCCACTGCCCAAGGTCGTAAATGTGGTGAGATAAGAAGAAGTCAACGATATTTATCATAACTTAATATTAAATACAAATATGTACTTACCTACGTAAATGAAATGAAAAACTCTCTTTTTTAGAAACCGAGTTTAAAGCAAAATGCATTATACAATTATAATAATAATAGCCACAAACATAATAATATCTAATGATGCATTTATTATCAAACAATTCATAATACATTAAAACATTTTCATCTAAAGTTCTCGTAATTATAGTCAGTAAAAGACTTAGTCTGCGTACTGTCAGTAAATCTTGAATATTTCCGTATACAATTAATTACTAACGGCTTATCTTCAGGCGGTCACTCCAAATAGTCTTGGTGGTCCACCGGTCGATCGCGATCGATGTGATGCCCACCCCGGCTCAAAAGAATACATTATCAAATTCTCATACAAAAATGGTAATCTGAAACGAATAAATGTGCATGACTCATAATCTCAATAATCGATTTTGAGATAAAGTAAGTAATCACTTGGACTAAATAAGTAATGATGATGTATGGTGGTAGGCTTGGGCCCAGTTACAGGCAATGGTTATCATATAATAATGTAGTTTTGCCACTTGGCAAAGAATTCAAAATTTCCAATTTTTCGGAGAATATTACCGGGAATAACTTTCGACCATTAAAATTATTCGGATCAGTGCCGATCTATCTATTAGGCGCTTGGAACGGGTGGCCAGGGGCCCGGATAAGCTGGACTTAACCAGATTTTCTGGTAATAAATTTTGATCTGTCAGTGCCAAGGAGGCCTGAAGATCTTCTTCGCCATGAGTCTAAAATAGCTTAAATCGGCACTGATTCGGATCGCGATCTTATTGAGAGGTTGAGTTGAAAACAAAACGAGGCTTCTACCGACACCGAGGCCTATGCCCACAAGCGCTTTTGTTCAAGTTCTGATTCCTCCAAAAGACCATTGTGTATTATAACGTAAACAATTGCTCCTTGAACACAATTCAGTCTCAAAGTCATCATGTGGTATAGTGTGAAAGGTAGCACAATACTGTTCATGATTCAGAATTTGGAATTCTTATACCAATAATCCCTGTGTTACTCAAAACGGCATTTCCCAACTGGGGTACATAGAACCATAGAAACTTGAGGGGAAGAGAGGGTAAGAGCTTCAATTTAGATTAATGATAAAATATTAATAAAGTGATTTAATAGTAATACTAAAACAAACCAATGCCACAGAAATTTGAAGTTAGAAGATATTCATATTTTCTATAATCCTTCTTTAGATGCTGAGGGAAAAAATTTCATAGAGAATCCTTGAAAAAAAAATTAATTTAAACATCAACTGATATAGAAATAGTCACTCCATCTGAGGGAGACACTTCATTCTATAGTTTTCTTATTTTTATGAAAATCATATTTGCTTATTTATGTATAGCTATTGAATATTATTGTTTTTATATATATAATATATATATATATAGCTTAACATTTCCTATAAGCAATAGTGGTTACTGGGGTGAACAATCTCTGAATAATGAAATGATATTATTAACATTGAGTCTATCTACCTGTTTATCTATAACATTTTATTTTAAAAAGTATTAAAATCATGATAGTCACCTTGGAGATGAAGATTTAGAGTCCTTTTGATTACAGTTATGAATTTATTTAAGATTCTTCACGAAAAATTACACAAATAAGCATTATATTAAAGCAACAACAAAACACGTGGGCAGGCATTCTTTTTTTTTTATCCTGGAAATATATATTTTAGCTTATATATACTTATCTTACTGGATGTTTCTGGAAGTTCCGTATCAGTCAATAAATAAATAAATAAGTAAAGAAAAATCTAAAAATAAATATCTAAATAATTTGAAAAAAATTCTAGCTTTTTCTTTGGGGGGGGGGGAGAGAACACAAGTCGAGGGGAAAAAAGCCATTTTGAAAAAAAAATCTTATCGAAAGCTTAAAATAAGGAAATAATTGCAGTGATAAAGTAGTCATGGCATTCAGCTCGTACTTCATGTTTTGTCCAGTCGCGTGTTCAATTCCTAGCACGGTTAAATCTGTCGAACTTTGAAGTATTTACATTGACATGTGGAAATGAGAGCGGAGTGCCAGTTTAAATGTCGACCCCATTCTCAGACCGTGATTTAAAATTATGAAGTTAACTGATTGTAATTAGTGGGCCTTTTTGTATCAAATAGAACTGGACTGATGGAAATATTCACTGCCAACAACAAAGAAAATTATTGTGTTTACTAACAACGCGTACCGCTTCTTTACACTGATAAATTGTACATTTATTTTTTAGAAGTAATTTCGAGAATCCCATTTATGTTCACTGAATGTAGTCGTATCTGAATTTAAGCAGTCATTTGGTCAAAATGTCTTATAAAGTTATAAGAGTTTCAGTTTTCTTGTTATGTCTAAATCTGTGTGAGTTTTCAAGTCGTGTCTAGATACATGCAGAAAAGTCAGAAGAGTGATTTTTCAGATCAGATGTCATCTGATAAAAAGAAAATTCCAACTTGTGAGATTCTATACTGAGAGTAGCTTTAATTCAAACCAAATAACTAGAAGCTGTGTTCAGAAAGAAAATTTTATGTTTTCTCTGAAACTTGAAAAAAAAATATTTAAAAATAAAAACAAATGTAATATAAAGCATAAAACATAAAAATTATATTTAAAGTTAATTTTTAATTTTCGACAGTAAATTATAGCCTTGCAATAAATTATTTTCTTAGAAAAAATGTTCATAAAAATTGAATTACAATAGTTTCCAAATTTTTTTCCATCCTTTGGAGTGAGGGAGTGAATGTTAACGTCGCACTGTTCAGCTACACGAGGACTTTGGGTGACGGACCGCGTAATTTTGAACCATAGTCAAGTGACGCGGACGACACCGAGCTGGCACCAACCTCTCCTAACTATCACACCAAAGGGAGGACGTTTGAGCTCTCGATAGATTTAACGTGCATCGTTAACCTAAGCGGCGGGTCTTCAGTGGTACTGAGTTCGAACTCATAACACGCTAGCTATGATCTGACCACTTGGCTACCGCGGCCGCTCTATCCTTTGGGAAAAAAACAAATGAAAATTTTTGGATTTTTTTTATTTTCCGAGAAACTTAGATTCATTCACACAAATCTGTCTGCAATTGTAGTAAATTTACATGGCATATTAGATGAACATCGTAAGAAATTTTCGTGGCTCTAAATTATAAAGAACAGAGTTTTTTTAATATGCATCTAATTATTTTTGCTTTATCTTCTCACGTATGATTTTTGGAATTTTTCTTCGTTTTTACTGAATAAAAAATTTATTATTAACTGAAAATATGGGATTTACTTACGAATGGACTTATTTGTAAAGAAGAATTTTATCTCTCTCTGCAATGAATTTGAAATTCTTATTTTTTTTATTCTAATGAAAAATCTAGAATTTTATGAACCAATTATTGAGGTTTAAATATTTCAGTTAATCAGAGTCCAAAAAAGTTCAATTCACACAATCAATACACTTCCTAATTTTGAAAAACGTGGTCAGATGATTATAAAGTGGCGCGCTTATCCGGCAGAACCCTAGACCCTTGGATCCGAAGCAGAGTAACTTAGCCACTATACCAAAGTGATCACTTTAGTGCTGTTGTTGTTACTGCCTTATATATATTTGATACCGCTACACACTCCCCTACCAGGGTTGTTAGGCGAACGAACGCTAGCGGTCAGTTGATGTGAATTGAAAGAGTTGCATCAAGGAGGTTAGATGACTTTATTAGCTGCGTCAAGGGCTACAATTACTTCTACCATGAGTTCGCTGCCATGACCAGTAGAGTATCAAGGTGCTAGAACTTTTTAACCAGTTATTAAGCATAATTACAGAAACTTTCAGAAAAATCTGTGATATTTTAAGAATGCGATTAAAGATTAGCGTTCATTTATATAAGCATATGTAAAAATAAAATGGGATCGTGGGTAGCCTAGTGGTTAGAGCATCGGACTCCAGCCCGGAAGGCCTAGATTCGACCCCCGATGCCACCAAATTCCCACCGAGTGCACACGGGGAACGTGCTTGTTAAATCAGTGGGTCCGAATGGTGTCGCCATCTGTTGTGTTGTTCCGAGCAAAATCGTACTGTCACCTTCATGGGGGCTCAAAGTTTAGGCTAACGACAGGCGTAAAATTCTAGCCCTTAGCCGCGATGAATTTCGTGGACCTTGATCTGATGTTACTGTCGATCAGGTGGCATAAGCGAAAACAACAAAAATAAGATACCCTTTTTAAATTTTAAAAATAATGATATGAAGGAATAATAATCATGGCTGCAGTGGCGGCGCTAGACCACGAGTGGACGTCGGCGAAATTAGGGTTCGCGAGGCCTCCTTTTTTCCCAGTCAAGAAAATGTTAAATTACATAAGCCGAATTATAGTTAAACTAACGTATGAGTAAAGGATTTATTGCTAATCAAATGACAAAAATTACACAAATAGAAATTAAAATAGACGAACTGAATAACTAAATTTTAAATAATTAAAAACTTTGCGAGGCCCCCTCAAGTGCGAGGCCGTTGGCGGTTGCCGACGTCGCTGACGCCGCCACTGCATGGCTGCCGCAATTAAATTCCCATTTAGCCTCAAAATCCTCAATGAGACTTGCCACAAAAGTATGCAAAACGGAATACTAACTGGATTTATTATCCAATCGTGTTCAAAGCCGCCCATCCGGTACAGTGGCCAAAGAAGCTGACTGCGGTGCCATGGGGACTAGATTCGAATCCCGGAGAAGGCATGGATGTTTCTGTTGTAATCCTGTCTGTGTTGTATGCCCCCGTGTTATACATTGCGAGGTGTACGGGATTTAAAACGTTAAAAAAATCATGTTCAAAATAACAAGGTAAATCCTTCTGTTTCGTATTTCAACGAATAATTTAAGAACAAAATTTGTGAAAAGCAAGAAATAGTTAAGTAAATAAAATAATGCTTTCTAAAGAAAAGCTCAATAAATAATTTATTTACGGCATACCTGCAATTAAAATGCGTGACACATGTTTTTATACCGGCATTGAAAATATAAAAAGCTTAGCTGTAACCATGAATAGCTAAATGGTTTTTGTTTTGAAATTTAGTGCGAAGAGTTTGTTGAAAAGTGTCATCACTCTTCGAATTTCGTTATCAGTGGATGTTTGTTCCTCAAGTTTATGGACTTTGAACTAAATTTTGGTGATATTTTTTTTTTAAAAAAAACGCCTTCTTTGTTCATGAACCTCATTTAGTTGACTTTCAGCCGAGCGATGAAGATATTTGTTTTTCTACTCGTTTTTTGTTTCTCTTGTGTGACTTTAGGTATGCATTTTCTAAAAAATTGTAATGCATCTTAATGGAATACATTTAAATTGATTGAAGTTGCGCTTCATTTTTTTTACCGTAGAATGAGAAATTTTTTCTTTATAGGCTTGTAGTACCAAAAATGTATTTAATTATGAAAAATGTAATTTTAATTTTATTTTCTTATTTTGAAATTTGATTTTGAGATATTTTCACTGTAAATTTGAAGAGTAATGACATACTATAATGATAAACAGCATTTTTGCGTTATATAGTGATAAATTTAAAACATTTTATTTTGTGGAGCCCTCTTTGTTTTAAAAGTTATTTTGAGTGATTTCAAGTATGTATATTGCATTAATTTATGGCAAAAAAATTTTACATTATTTACTTAATGATTTTATGTTTTCAAATATATCTCGTGTCTTTTTTCATTTTAAATCCTTTTATTATTGTTGAAATTAAATTAACATAAAACTAGTAAATATATAAACAGATCAGTTTGAAACAATTTTTTTTCATTAGCTGGTCCTGTTGAAAAGAAAGAAGCTTGGGGTTATGTTAATGTTAGAAAAGATGCACATATGTTTTGGTGGCTTTATTATACAGATCAAACTGAAGATTACACTAGTTATCCACTAGTAATATGGCTGCAGGTATGTATAAATATTTAATTCTTATTTATTATGTTTATTGAAGCATTATCACAATTAAATGTTTTGTTGAAAAGTATTTCTTAGATTATTGTAATTTAATTATATTCAGTTAAGGGGTCAAAGAATAGAACAGGGGCCCCAAGGTAATGTCAATTTTTTGGCAACTGGAATAGGTTGCCCAGCAACATAATTTACTGATAGGTGTTTTTGGTGACCAAAATGGAGAGATAGCCAAGCAACATAATTTAGTGATAGGTGTGCCAAGAATTCACAAATTGTAATTTTGCAATAAAAATAAAGAAATGTTAATGTGAAATAAAAAATATCTTCAAAGCTATCAGTAATACATAAAAATAAAAATTGTATTTTTTTTATTAGAAGGAAATTGTAAATTAGAATATTAAAGAAAAAGGCAAACCTGTGCTTAGGAAAGTTCTTATAAAGGAGTGTAAATTTCTTTTGTACACATTTTCATTCAATCCTTTCTGCAAAATCTCATCCAATCCGTGACTGTTTTCTTCGAAACATTAAGTTCAATAGTAATGTCACACTTTGACTTTCACACCCACATATTTGTCAACATGGGAATCTCAAGCATACTCAGCTTCTTCGAACCAGCTATTCTTCCTTACAGATCTTTTTATACAATGTGCAGTCGCTCTTTTCTTTTGGCATTCCCAAATATATCAATCACTCTAATCCTTTTTAATCTAACACATAGCTTTCTTGCAAACTGAACATTCAGCATTTGTAGCAGTTAATCCTTTTTCCGTGCACCACTGTATTACAGACAATTTCTCCTTTCATTCCAAATCATAAAAAAAATGCAAATCATACCTTTCAGACATACTTGTCAGGATAAGTCAAAGAAACAAATGAAAAACAGGAAAATTGAATAATTCAAAATTGCACAGAAAATTGTTTAAAAATCTGGTAAAATTGTCGAATTGGCCACTGGTCCGCCAATTTTTGAAAAATAGCTAATTTGGTGCATTTTTGAGTGTTATTTTGGAGTAGCAACCCTACCACAACACTATCTGACTTCTCCCTCACTGATCTTAAAATCAAAAGGGTTACCAGATTTGGCACACTTATCTATTTGGCGAGAAAACACTTGGCGGAATAAATGGTCGATTCGACAATTCAACCAAAAATCCTTCACAGACAAAATCTAAATACAAAACGAAAATTAAAAAATAAACAATAGAATTGTTAATTTGAAAATCTGCCTTTTTAAAAACATCCACAATTTTTTAAATAACCAATAGCAATTTATTTAAAAGAGCACTTGACCTTATCTGCATAAAACCAGAGGCGGATTAAGGTTGTTGGGGGGGCCCATCGGCTCAAGAGTCAAAAAACTAAAACAGTGAGAGACTCTTATACTTTAAATTCTCAAAATAAAATGTATTGCTAATAATAAAACTCAAAGGCTTAAGAAAAATCTTAACTGTATATAAAAAATTTAAAAGCCTTACTCAGCTTACAGTTTTGCTATACAACTTGATTTCTTTTTGGCAAATTCATTAATTATTTTTATCATATTTATTTTGTCCAAAATATTTTGTTCTGTATATAATATGGCCATATTGTTTAATTTGACTTTTCTCCCATAGTACTTCTTAAAAGATTTTTAACACGTTTTAAATTTGAAAATATCTTTCACTGATGCATTTGATATCGATAATGTTAAAAATATTTCTACATTAGGATTTCTCTTGCAATTCGATAAATTTCTAGCGGAGTTTTTCATTGTATCTTTGCTTTCTTTTCATTTCTTGTTCCAATTCATATCGTCAAAATTAAAAGATTCATAATCATCTTTGTAATTTTTGAGTAGTTTTCTTTTTAATTTCAGGCTATAATCTCTCGTCAAAAATACAATAAAGTGTTGTATAACAGTTTGATAAATCTCAGCTCTTGGAGATAGTTCTGCCCTTGCCCTATTGCATATGATATTAAATGAATTCACTATAAAATTTTCCCTTTTTTTCAAAATTTCGGAACAGACTTCTTTACTTTTCCCAATAATATTTTTTTTCTTTTATTGCCGCCGAGCTTGTCTAGCTTCCTCTTCAAACAAGAGCCCAAATAAATCAGTTGCTCCTTGGTCTATTCTTCCAAATTCATTTATGAAATTTTGAATATAATTTTCTAGAGATTTTAGTAGGTTAGATCCTTTTAATTATTAAAACTCAGCATATTGCAATGATTTGCTAGTAGCATTTATTTCCTAAAGTATGGTATTCCCAAACATGGTCATTAAGGAAATTTTCTATTTTCCCCATCTGTTTCAAAAGGGAAGCGACCTCCAGTGTTGCAGGTTTTTTCCCTCATTCGTATCCCAGATTTCAGCCAAGACTACTTTTATTAATCTTTATCTTGCTATTAAGCCCTAAATTTAAATAACAAAATAATTTGTTTTGAACTAGAAATATTTTTTATCATGTAACATCATTTTATTTCATTTAATTTTATTAGTAAAATACACTGATGGAAATTAAAATCCCAACACAAAGATGAATTTGTGTAATTTATGCATCTGAAAGATGACTGTAATTCAAATTCAGAAGCGTAGCTACCACCACTTCAGATGCATCATTGATACGGGCCCCAAGCCGCAGGGGTCCAACCTGGGGAATTTTGGTTCTTCCAACAGCACTTTTTATACTAAAAAAAAGGCCCTGAAAGAGTTTGGATACAGGGCCCACTCAGATCTAGCTCCGCCAGTGTTCAAATTTCTCGTTAGTCGCATAAGTGTAGCCCTAGTTGCGCCACTTGTAGGATGATAAATCAAGTGTACTTTAAATACGCACTGTAAAGTTTGTGAGTGTTATTTATCATTGAGATTTGGCGTAGTGAGTTGATATTAGTTCAAAATGATTTAAAGATGACCTTATCAACAGCTATCTGAGTTTGAACGAGGTAGTATTTTTGAGCTAAAAAAATAGGGGTTTTCTTTCCACAATATTACAGAAAGATTCAGAAGGAATATATCCACTGTTCCTGATTTTTGGTTGCAGTGACCCTTGAAGGCACTATCTTACTAAAACTATGGTTCAACCTCGCACTGACCGCAGTATTCACCACATGGTTGGAGAACGTAGTGCATCTACAGAAGAAATTACAGCTTGTTCCGGCACCAGAATGACACAGTGAACTGTAACAAATCAGTCGTTTGAGAAATAACTCCCAGCCAGGTGCTCTGTAGCGTTCAAACCATTAGTTCTAAATCATTGACATCTGTGATTTCAGTGATGTCACATTAGAGATCATTGGAGAGTGGAGTGGCAACGTTTAGTATTCTCCGATCAAAGCTGTTTCTTTCTTGGTGCCAGTGATGCAGTGGCGTAACGGAGAATATTAGGAGCCTCCTGCAAAGTCAGGTTTCGGGCCCCAAGCCATAGATGATGTCATTCAGGCTTTGGGACCTTAGAATTCTGCCCCCTCCCCACGATGTGGGGGTTGAGGGATGTATGTTACTCCACTGCAGTGATGACTGTATATTGATTATAGAAGAAAGCCAGGTCAGTGCCTACAAACACTCTTTCTGCCACCTAGATACACTGGGTCTGCACCTACAGTTATTGTCTTGCACTAGCAATTTTCTTTGATTATAGGAGCCCACTTGAGGTTAATTCACATATTCTGACAGCAAACTTGTATGTCAATCTATCGATTAAAACTGTTTGTTGTACTGCATTTTATAAATATCATTCAAGGGGTGTTTTCCAATAATATAAGGGGCTTCCTCATTCCCTGTTGTAACCCATCGTGCTCTATAGGGTGTGTTTTTTCTTGGTGTTGGGATATTTTTTCCCATTTGTGTAAAATGTACCCGAGAGTAATTAAACTCGGGCGTGGACTAAAACCGAACTTGTTTGGCTTGTGACTTAAAAAGTATTAATTCGTTTGAAATAAAATTTAGGCAAAAAGAAAAAAAAGCGCAAGCGAAACATTTTTACAGTTTGCAACAATTCATATTTACCGAAAAATGACTAGGTCTGCTACACAACTCAAATACGGTTTGCAATATCAGTTCAAGATCTTTTTGTTGCATGTTGAATTTATAAATGGAATATGTCAAGTTTGGGGCCCCAATGGGGCTCTGGGGGCCCCTGGTGGCTGCCAGGTCCGACACCCGTTTAATCCGCCTCTACATAAAACCACATATAAAAAAATAAGGTTTACCAAATTATACAGTCTGCCAGAATGAATTCGTTATCTCACCATTATATGTAGATAAAAATTGTCAAATTCAAAGAAAAATTGTCGTATCCAAAGGGTGCTGTTCTACACTTTAGCCTAGTTAAGGAATGGATTGAAATATTTTTAAAAGTTTGAATATAATTTTGAAATCAAGATACATGGAAGATATGCCTTATAAGTGTTAATATTTTTTTTTGGTTCATTATCTTTTATTTGGTTCATTTGGTTATGCTGTTTAACACTTTGTATTAAAATTGGGGATGTTAAAAAATGTTTTTCCAATATTATGATAAATAAAGACTTGTTGATAAACATTAAGTCTGTGAAGGTTCAAAGTCCTCATGTTAACGAGGTGTGGAAGTTATAAGAATCCCTTCGGTATAATGCCCAAGAACCATCCTCGTCACTTGACTATGCTTCAAAATTAAGATCTATCATCAAAAAAATCTTGTGTTATTTTGAGTGCTATGTAATAAAAAAAATACATTGTGTATAATATTAATACGTATTTCATTATAAATTTTTTTAAAAAAACTTATGAAATATTTATATTAAGTTAAATTATGGTAGTTAATCTTTAAAATATTTAATTTTCTCTATATTTTTTGTGCATTAAATATTAAAATTCATTAAGAAAATGTTTAGCATACAGGAAGTCAATTAAAAATTGTAAAAGAATATTTTGGTAAATTTGTACATATTTTTTTCTTGCAATATTTATAAAACATCTTATTTCAATTGTTGCTTGTTATTTTGTAAATTTTCTAGTAATAACTGTAAATATGTCATTAAAAATGTATAAAACAGATCCTAGATTAAATGAGGTTAGTAATTTTAATTTTATAAATGTGTGTGATAATTACTTGAACACATTATTTGGATTGTCTATTAACAAGGTAAAAAAAGATATTATATGGCATATATTCATTATGATCTTGGGGGGGGGAACTAAAATGGATTTAATGACAGCTATATTCATTGCATGATTGTAGTATTGATTGTACATATGAATAAACTTTATGCAAATTATTGCTAAAAATGAAGAGAATGAAGAAGTATATATTATAAGTTTTGAAGAAGAGAGAGTAATTAATGTTAAAATATCTTGTTACACTAAAAGGGATCATGCATTATAGAAAAGTGTAGAAAATGAAGTTCTATAAAAATGTATAATAAAATAATAGATCTCAAACAGCAAAATCATATTGTTAATTATGTTGGTAAATAAGCTGCTTGATGGATAAATTACATTATATTTAAGTTAACGAAAAGTCTCACAATAACTTTTTTTTCTTAAACATTTTAAGAAATTAAAATGTGTACAATTTATCAACAATAGATTTGGGGTTTGTAATCCCGCGTCATATTTTCAATCCCGGGATTAGGATTAGACTATTTATTAAAAATACTTGCATATTAGCATAGTTGAAATTGCATAGTAAAACTGAAAATATAATAAAAAATTGATTTAATATTTTAATGAAACAAATAAAAAAATTCATTCATCATAAAAACAAATAAAAATAAGGAAATTTAAAAAAAGCATTTCTTCATGTCTTGTGTTCTTCTAAATAAGCTTATAAAAACACAGCTCCTGCAGTATTTCGTCGTTAAAACGGTTTCTTATTTTGTTACAAATTGTCCAGTCGAAGAAAATGCATGTTCGGATTCTTTAGTAGTAGGAATTATCGTCATTAAGTAAGAGTATGTTCTTTTCAGGTAGTCACCACGTCTCTCTCCATTTTCAAAAAAGAGACATTTATTTTTGAATTTTTGATGACAGTCTCAAATCTAATAGACTGCATTGGTGCATATACCTCTTTGATAGCTTTATTTAGTTCTGCTACACTTAATGGTTTTTGTATATAAATGGATCTAGTTATTGAATCAGAATGTGAATCAATTTCAAGTGTTACCTCATTTGAAATTGAAGATCCAGTTACATGAGCTGTTACTAATGCAATGGGATTTGAAGTGTCTAAAGTCTCAAGCAAGTCCGCTATTATTTAGCGACATTTAATTGAAGAAGGAACTGTGACAAAATCTATTCTTGAGATGTTGCTTATATTATTGTGTAAGCATTGCAGTGAGCCATTTAGATCTGTGTGACGTTCTCCCATACAAAATTGAAAGCTGTGCATATATTTTTTACCTATAGCATTTATAATTGCACACAAAAAATCTACGTACATATTTCGTAAACTAAATATAAATTTTTGAAGAATTAAATTCGTAGAAAATTTTTTGAGAAAAATCTTCTTAAATGCAGTTTAAACAAAAATTAAATCCTGGAATCGGTTATTTTAATCCCGTGATTTAAAAATTGGAAAAAACACCGGATACCGGAGTTTCAAAATTCTGAGATCCTGGAGCTGAAAGCCCTACTAGATGTCTTACAAAAATTCTAATTGCCTGTGCAAGTTAGCTGACACTAGACATCTTGAAGGTGAAAGAAATGTCCGTTTTCTGACCCCACTTGCGATGGGGAGAAAGTTACAGAAGAAAATAAAAAAAACATATCAAATTTCAGTTTAACATTACACACCTGCCTTGAACCTTCAAGGTTCAACACATAAGAAAACTGGCGTTAAACGTATACAATACGGGAAAAAAAAATCAGATACATTAAATGTAATACCAGATTCACAATACTTTGAAAAAAATTTCAAAATATAATTGAGACAAAAATTTAATCCTGAGAATAGTTATTTTGATCCCAGGATTGGAAAAAACCACCGGGATCCCAGGGCTGCAAATCCTAATTTGAGTAAAAATTAGTAAGAGATTTGTGTAATAAGACTACTGAAAAAATAACAAATTTTGTATGTGCAAACATTGTAATGAATACATTACAAGAGTATAAGCATATGCATGTTTCTTTTAAAACAAGAGTACCAATATTTTATCAATAAATAGCATGAATGCTTATAATAATATTGGTAATTTATATCCACAAGAGTAAAAAGAATAAAGCATGTATTGAAACGAGTATTTTTACTATGCTTTAAAAAATATTCAAAATATATTATTCTGAAAATTATTTAATCTATGAACGTGTTTACTTTCCTGTCTTTGAATATGGTAAACAAAAATTAGCAATTGTGTAATGCAAGGTCATCAGTGAGATGTAAGGTTTCAACAGTTATGCATGCAATTGTTGCTGTCAAGAAATTTGTTAGTATGTTTTAGTACCAAATATGCTGTCTTTTTATAATTTAAAGTTTTTTAATCTTTTTTTTTTATTACTGAAATGCAATGCTTCTTATTTTGACTTAAAATGACATGCTTTTTTTTAGGGTGGACCTGGTTCTTCCTCTACTGGCTATGGAAATTTCATGGAAATTGGACCATTGGATGTGCATTTGAATCCAAGAAACACAACCTGGGTTTGTTATATTCTTTGACAGATTTAAAAAAATTTCTTGTGTATTCACAGTATTTTAATAAAGCATTTTATTTAAATACATTATAATATTATTAGGTACTACTGTTGAAGGAAACAAAATTATGTTGTTGAAAGTTATTAAAATCTTTATAATTATTTCTTTGTTCTAAATTATAAATTTTAATTGTGTATTAAAATTTTGTGATTTTTAAAAATCTTAAAAAAAAAAAAAAAATGCTCCTGAAATTATGAATATTTAGTTCTCTATTCTCATCTCTATTATTGGTGCAGACATTGATTTTTTGAAAAAAATTCTGTGTTTAAATTTTTAAACAATTTCTGTGTAGGAAAAATATTAGTGGGATCCTATTTTGGAAATTACTGTAATCCTATTATTGCATATCTTTTAAAAATTAGTTTGTTCAGGAATTTTATTGTTTGAATATTATAGTACTGTGCATATATTTTCAAATCTTTTAATTTGTTCATCCCCCCCCCCATTTTAATGATTTATATACTTTGCAGCTGAAAAAAGCCAACTTACTATTTTTCGATAATCCTGTGGGAACTGGCTTCAGTTATGTTACAAATAAATCTGCTCTTGCTCGTGACAATAAACAAATTGCTCAAGATCTCACTGTTGCTTTGTCTTCAGTTCTTGATACAGTTCCTGAATTTCAAGTAAGTTTAAGATGTTAATCCATTTGCAGCTGTTAAATAATTATTCAATAATTTTTCAAATTTTAAACTGAATTTTATATATCTTATTTTTTTATATATATTTTCAGGATATTTAGTTTTATATTTGTACAATTATTTGTTTATATATATCATTCCATTTTTTACAGAAAACTCCATTATATATATTCAGTGAATCTTATGGAGGAAAAATGACAGTTGATTTTGCTTTAGCTTTGACAAATGTAAGTTTAATTCTAATGTTTTTATCAATACATTCTCATCGTAAATTGCATTTTATTATAAAATACATGCTAGATTTTAAAATAGAAAGCTGAACATTTATTATGAAGATGTTGATATTACTAATAGAGAAATATGATGGCCATTTACTAATTTTAATTTCATTGATATAAAAATTAGTAGATTTAAAACTTAGAAAAAATATATAAATGTTTTGTTTTATTACTGATTCTTTTATTAAGTGACATTTACAAGGAATACTTTAAAAGCTTAACTGAAGATTTAATATTTATTATTTAATTTATATATAAATGTGAGAATCTAAAAATTATATTATGCCTCAGTTATTTATATTAAAGGATTATTTTGAAGAAAAAAAACTGTTATCCGTTGAATTAAACATCCGACATAAAAGTAAACTGTTAAATAAACATTCATTTATTCTTGCAGTTTAATATAGTATCTGATCATGTAAAAATAGAAACCATTCATTTATGATCTATAATTTCTTATTAAAAAATTTTTGTGTGGTTTATAGTGTTTAAAAGCATATTTTATTTATTTTTCTGTCTTATGATTAATATGTAAATAAGTAGCATTATGATGTTTTTTCATTACTTCTTCATTCTGTACATTCTTATGTGTTTTCATCTTTTAAAATCTATTTCATTATAGAGTTATTGTGTAAGCAATATGTTTGATTATTAATCTTAAATATGTGTATTTAGTCACTTTCAAGATAAAGCATGATAAATAAATGTCTCCTACTTTTGTATATATAGGTAAAAGTGAAAATTTAAAAACTTGTTTTACTTTCTGTCCTTTAGATCAAAATATAATACCTGGGTAACTCTGAAATTTGAGATACATGCTGACGAGAAGTTAAAAAAAAATCAATGGTTTAATTCAAAATACAAAGTATTTTAGCACAGCAGACGATTTTTTACTGACTAACTTAAAGTTGTTTAGTGTAGAATAAATTTTAGACTGAAGAGAAAATGGAGTTGGGCCACAAGAACATTATTGTGCTAGGATTTTAAAGTGGGATTAAATCAATATAAATGTGTTCAACAGCTGCAATTAGCATTTGGTGATGAATCTCCATGTTGTACTATTGTATTCAGATGGTTTAAAGAATTTTGCAGTGGTCACAATTCTGTTCAGGATAAAGAACACGCAGGAAAGCCATGGTTGGCAGTTATCCTGGATAATGTGTCTGACATACAAAAAATGTTAATGGTTGATAATTGCTATTTTTACCAAATGATACAAAAGGAAATTAACATTGGATCCACAGCCATACACAAAATTATTTGTGGAGAATTATGCATGAAAAAAGACTAGTTTGCCTTTGGGTTCCTTGTGATGTTAACTGAGCACTGAACTAAAAGAGGAGCATGTCAAAATCAGTAAAGAATCTCTTAAATTGCTAAATGATGGTGGCCACCACATCATTTCCAAAATTGTAATGGTGGTAAAAGGTACGTATTGTTATTTGAAATTCCAACACGTCAAGAAAGCAATTTATGGGTCTTTGAAAATGAACCTATGCCGAGAATGGTGAAAAGGCAATGAGCAAGGAAAAAAGTAATGTGTGTCATTTTCTTCAGAAGTATGGGATTGGTCAAAGCCACCAAGTTGGAAGGACAGAAGACCGTAACAGCTAACTGATATACAACTAAATGTCTTCCAGAAATTCTCTAAGAAGTGAATGTTACAGGACTAATATTTCACCATAACATTGCATCTTCCCATATAGACGGACTAACAGTGGTGTTTAACAAAACAAAGCAAAAAATTAAAGTGGTGGAACATCCACTTTATTCTCCCAATCTAGCTATGTGGGACTTATGGTTATTTTTTAATCTAAAAAGGAACTTATGTGAGTGTTGTTTTCATTCAGAAGAAGAGATTGTTATGGCTATAAATGTATTTTTTCCTCATTTCTAAGAAATAAATGGTTTCAGGTATTTAATCTGAGACATGTTGATGTACAAAAGTGCATTGGTGCTGTGGGAGACTACTTTAAACTCTCCTAAATTTTTTTAAATATAACTTTAAAAAACCTAGGTATATCTCGAAAATTTCAGAATGATTCTTATATAACTTGTTACAAGATGCATCTTTAATATTGCAAAAAGTGTTGTTAATTTTGATATAATATAAAATTAGTTTTTTTTCTTTTATTAGGCTATTAAAAATAAAAACATCACTTGCAACTTCAAAGGTATTGCTCTTGGAGACTCATGGATATCACCTTTAGATTCGGTTTATACATGGGCAAGTTATCTGTACATGAATGTAAGTTTTATTATATTTTTAAAGAAACTTGTAAGTTTATAAGATGGTTTATTTTGAGTTAAATGCATTTTCTGATAGTGGAAAAGAATTTTTTTTTACATCTTTTGTGTTACAAATTCTGTAAGCCTTTGGAATATTTAAAATTATGTGACAAGGAAATGTTTTTTAAAAAAGAGAATTTTTGATAAAAATAAAGATTTTTATATTGGGTAAAAGCAAAGGGTAAAAATAAGAAAATATTCATTGCATTAAAATTACCTCTGTTATTGAGAAATAATTTTTATTTTACGAAGAACAAATGTGTAAATTTGAGCTATGCTTTTTTTAATCTATACTTTAAATTTATGTGAATCAATAAAATATTGATTGCTAGTTCTAATTGTTTTTATGTTTCAGGTAATACTTGTAATAGATTTAATGTGGCTGAAAGAATAGATCATTTGAAATAATCATGTATTTATTTCCAAATGAAATATCTAGTTTTTTGTACTTATTACTTTTGACTAATGTATTTTTGTGTTTTAAATTAAAAGAAAGATAATACATGATTTAGTTATTAAATGTTCCAACAGTAATACATAGATAAAAATTTCATGATGAGTTCGGTTAAACAATGCCTTCATGTATTTTGTCAAATGGAAAATATTATTGAAATTTAATATTTTTAAATTAAAATAATTTATATTTTCATTTAAAAATTGAAAAACTTCTGGTATGAAAAAAAACAAAGCAATAAATATTTATTGAAGAAAATTTCTTTTCAGTCTCTTCTGGATAAAAATGAATTTACAACTGTGAAAAATTATGCTTACAAAATCAAGGTATCCTTAATGAAAGGACAGTTCAAAGAAGCCACAGCGCAATTTGGGGAAATGCAAGAACTTATTGGAAATGTAAGCTTGTTATTAAAAATTGAACTTTGCTAAAATTTAGCAAGTAAAATTTTGAATTACCTGCAATAGGTTTTGCTTAAATAATTAGTAAATAACTTTAAAAAAGTATTTGAGAGCAATAGATTCCCTAAATAACTTTTATTTCTAAAATATTTTTTATGTTAAAGTGTTCAATTTTTTTAGCCATTTTCAGAATTTTTAAAACTTTTCTATATAATGAAGTTTTAATGTTTTGAGGACTTCTATATGAAGCTATGCATTGGATATAAATTGTTCTGATATTTATGCTATTTTTTCCTTTTTTTTCTTGAATGAAGCTTTTAGGAATAATAGAGTAATGTAACCCTACATTGTGAAATCACTTTATAATTAAATTTCATTTGTTTTTACAGTTTTTAATGTATTTCTGTAATTGAAAAATAAACTTAAGGTATAATCAGTGCTGATTTGAGCTCATTTTGGGCCCTGGGTGCAGAAGATCTGGGTGCCCTCTTGGCACTGGCGGATTGAAATTAATAACCAGAAATTTGTTTAGTCACCAAGGGATAAACTGGCATTGGGTATAATTTAAGGATTATAATTGCTTCAGGTTATATAACTGTGGGAATTTCAAAAACATGTTACGTTTTATTTAATTATTGACAATTAATTTTTTTATTGACAACTTTTTCTATAATTTCTTTTTTCTTTATGATTACAAACATTTAATTTTATCATTCATTGTTAGATTGAATTTGACATTAAATTGAAAATTGCTTTTAATCACCCAGAAAATAAATGTCTGCTTTGAAGATTTAATGAACTATTTTTTTGCTAAATTTTAATATTAATATTGCAAATTGATTGTCCTGTTGAACTTTTGTTTTATAGTTAACCAATAATGTAGATTGGTACAATATTTTGAAAGATGAAGGGCCTGCTGGTAACAAGTCGATCAACAAATTATTAAAAAACCACCCTCTGTGTAAGTTACATGATTCGTATAAAATACTTTTCCTATAATCATAGCAAAAAAATCATTAAAAAGTTCTAAAGTTTCATTTGTTAGTTATTAATTTTATTTTGTGAGCAATATATGTGTGTGTGTGCAATTTTCATGCAAGAGACTTCTGTTACAACCTTCTATGATTTATCTTCTAATTTTATAAAATCTTAAAACAAATTTTGAAAGATGAGTCCCCTGTGAAGAGTATCTGAACCACACAGAAAAATGAGTGATGTGGATGAATCTTATTTAAAAAATTTTAACTTTTGGCAGCAATACTTTTCTCATTATTAAAGAAATCTGCCATGGTTTTTATTGCTAAAGTATGTCTTCATGTTAGTTTGCTACTAAGAATCAGAAAGGAAAGTAATGCTGATGTTTCCTACTTTTTTATTTGATGTTCACTAGGTTTGAACTTTTTTTTTTCATGACTTATTGACACTCGTGCATTGCAACATTTTTTATTTTTTGGATGATTTTATACATTTTGATGAGTCTTGCCTTTTAATGTAATGTAAATTTTTAATGCCCTGGTTGCAGTTGATGAGGGCTCATTAGCATGAACTCGTGGCCAAACTTGTTTGCCTTGTTGCAAGATGTCAAGATGATCTCATTAATGTGATTAAAATCTACATTCATTTGCTTGTTGTTTTAAATTCTTAATTATTCCTAAAGATGTTTGAGGGAAAAAATGTAATTGTTCTGGCCACACAAAATGCTGCATCTTGAAGGAAGCATGCAAACCATGTGAAATTTACATCATGCATTGATAGTGATGAAATATGCAAATCATTAGCATTATAACGCAGACGCACATCACGGGCGACCATAGTGCCACCAGCAAGCACTATATAAGGGGAAAATAGATTGACAATTTAAAGTACAGCAATTGTTTTTTCATGCATTTTTTTTGTGTGAGCTGTTTCCCTATACCTCATGGAAGACATCGAGCGTCTTTGACCAAGAAAGAATAGTAGTCTATAGGGATTGTGGATTATCCTTCAGAGAAATCGGTTAATGTGTTGGATGAAACCAAGCAACTGTAATGCGAATCTGTCATCACTGACATGACTTAGTTAATTTATCCACTCATTACATAAACTTGTCTTGTTGAAAATATATTGTTGGAAGTCATTTAAATTAGATTACATTAAATTTTCATCATCTGACATCAACACTTTTTGGCAGTTGTATGAAGGATTTTTAATTTTGTTTTAGCTAATGGTTTTGATATTTTAACTGGCATTTGTTTCTCCCATTTCAATATTTATTCTATATCTTTTATTAATATTTTAACAAAATTAGAATTATTGAAGATGTGGAATTTGAAACAAACTCCTGAAGAAATATGAAATTAAACCTGGTTGCTGGTTTGTGTGTATAAAAAGAATTTGAAAAGGCTGTCTTCGTGTGTGCACAGAACTATTAATCACATGTATAACTGCATAAATCTGGAGCATGTAACATTGCAAATAGCTAAATATCATCTTAAATCATAACTAGCCGAATTTATAACAAACTAAAATCGAGTGTTTTGAATCTATTGCATTGAAATTTGCTCTAAAAGAAAACACAGAAGCATCTTTAAAAATTTATACTTGTTTATTGGTAAAAACAACACTGATTTACAACTACGCACACAAAGTAATTTTTCTATTTGAGTCAATAGAATTTTCCCAATATGCCACGAAGACTGTTTTATTATGTAATGAATAATATTAACAAAAAAAAAAATGCAGAAAATATCATTTAAGTTTCTAAGAAATGATAGAGCTGGCTGTCTTACAAATCTTTTTAAAAGGAGCAGTCTTTGTAGTTTTTAATATGACAAATATTCCTTCCTAATGGTTTTGTAAAGTTTTATAACTACCTCAAAAATTTAAATTAATGTGTGATTTAACTGATCATGCATATTTTAAATATGCATTATATCCATTTTTTTGCTATTTTTTAAATTTGATTACATTTTCTTCCTTTTAACCTTAATTCTGTTATGATTTATTTATCAATTTGTTTCAGGGACTTTTTCCTTTGTGTCTTCTAAAAACATCAAAATAAGATTAATTTCTATGCTTATAGTGGCTTAAAAATTATAAATTACAGCTTTCCAATAATCTTTTTTAGTCAAAATGTTTGGGAGACTTGTTGGACCGTTCCATAGTGATCCTCTGTCTGATTTGATGAATGGCAAAATTAGACAAAAGTTAAATGATATACCCAAGAATGTTACTTGGGGAGGTAAGATCCATCACATTGCTTATATTTTAACCAATATGTTTGAAGATTTATTTTGGAAAATACTCTTGTTTGTTTTTACTTATATTTTGCAACATATTATTCCTTGCGTTTTTAGCACATTGTAGCATATTTTTAATCATTAATAATTTTTTCTCCATTCTCAAACATCATTAAAATGCTGTAAAAACTACTTTCAGAAATGTCACACAGAGCTATTTAGCATAGAACCTTTCTTTTCTTCTTGATGTGGAATGTTTACTTTTTGCTAATTGAATTTCAGTTTAACATCTTATCAGTAATGAAGCAGAAATTTTGCTACTTATACATTAATCTCTTGTAAGCGATTTATTGTTAGAGGTCAGCTGTATATCGGAGATTAATTTTCAAAAGTTTTTTAATTGCAGCATTCTATTTGATACCATATTAAAGGCAACTGCTAAAATTTGTTGAAATTTGTCAAAGGTTGCCTGTGGTTTGGGGTTAATATATAAGTATTGAAATTTACATAGTGGACTAAATTCATGATGGTCACATGATATAAACACGTGTTCTACATTGAATTCAAAACGGACAATAAACTAGCTTGTACTTTTTATTATATTTGTAAAACTTAGGTAAAATTTCAAATTGCATAGTTGGGTAAAGATGCTCAAGAGTTATAAAAAGAAATTTCTGCAAAAAGATTTTAAAATTAAAGAAAAAAGTCTTGTTTTATACATGTACTTTTAAATAAAATGACAAATATTAATTTTTAAAAAAAAGAGTTTCTGTAAAAAGCGTAATTTGGCAACAACGAAGTGCATGAACTGATTTGCTGAAAATAGATAATTGCATTTATCGTGACTATGTTTTTGAACTTGATTGGCTAAAAACATGTGGTTTAAAATTATCATGTGATTATGATGTCACATGAATTTAGTCCATAGGATCAGTTAATAATATTTTTTCCATCAGGATGAAGGTTATTTTCAGCCTGTCAAAGGTTAAATTTGAAAATGATCCTAAAATATGGAATTTAGATTGATTTGTGACTATTTTTTTGAAAGGCTAATTTGCTACTAAGCCCTCATATCTTTTAGTTTACAGGTTTTGTAAAGTATAAAAATTTTGCTTGTTTTTGGCTGTTAAGCCACAAAGGCAAGAAAGATTAAATTTTTATGTATGTAAATATATTTACATAATTTCATACTTATTTAGCTATAAGTCAAGAAGTAAATGCAGTTCAAGATTTTATCATAAATTCACTGCAAATACAATAAAAAGTTAAATTATAATTAGATTTCATCAACTTTACCTATGTGTAATATTAGCAACTGGTGTAGACCAGAATTCGAGGTGGTTTATGTGTTGCTGAGTTTATAGTCTTTAACCCATAAATGACTTTTTCATGTGCCCTTGAAATATGTATTAATTTACTTCAAATGTTGGATAAGGCTTTGCTAATGTATTTAGTTTAATAAGGCTGTTCTTGTCATGTGTAAAAGTTTTAAAAAAGGCAGTATTCAAAATTAAGTGTTTGTGTGTTAATATAAAAAATTCTTATAGCTATATATTAAAAAAATTTCCTTTTTTACCAATCATATATACATTGCTGCAAATTGAATAACACTAATAACATTCTAATCATATTCAAGCTGCGTTACCTCTACCATGAAAATTTTTTTAAGTAGATTGTATAGAGTAAAAGTATTGAAATTGTTATTCATAATTGTAGCTGAATAATCATGTAGTATCATTTGTTTAACTATAAAAAAGGCTTAGAATATGTTAGAATAAAAATATTTTGGGTGATAAACTAGAATTGATACAAAAGACGACATTTGTTGTGTCAAAAAACTGCATATAATCCTCAGGTTATAGAAACTTCCTACTCTTTAGACATCATTGGAAGCTGTATCAAAAAATGGCTAAGTTAAGAATTAGCCAGCATGTCTGAGTATAAGATCAAGGATTTTTGTTTGAATAAGAGACCCGCTGTTCTTTAAATATTATTCATAACTTTAAATCTTTTGTATAGTCATGAAGTTGGAGAATACAATTCTGCTGTTATTTATGATCTTTAGCAAATAATCTGTTTTGTATGTCTGGTACAATGTCAGTTAAAACCGGATCTGTCAAAAAGAACTCATGTATTTTTGAAAACTTTTGAATTGATTTTCTGTAATATTGGAATATTTTTGTAAAAATTTAAGGGGTATGTATAAACTTTTAAAGATAGCTAGCTATCTTTTCAAAATTGAAAGTTAAATTTGAAAAAATTAAAATGCAGTGACATTTTGTGGTGGTTTTGTATAAGATAGCGTATATAAAAATTTTATAGTGCAACAAATTGTGTATTTTGTGTTTCATGTTGATTTTAGTTTTTTGAAATTGAAAAAATATTTCTTTTTGTTTGGTTGAAATTCCTTTATGCTTACATATATTACATGCATACATAATACATATACAATAAAACAAATCTAAAGCAGCAAATGTGATTTGTGTTTGTCATCAAACTCAATTATACATAGTTATTTGGAAAGAAAGATGTTAAAGTATTAGATAGGAGTTTATTAGTCCATTATTGGAAGGTTTGCATCTCTTGTTAAATATTGAGTTTAAATTGATTTTGCATTCATCAATAATGTAAGATACTAGAGAAAAGTATGGAACACATTATTGTATTTTAAAGGAAGGATAATTACTCTTAGTGTGACTTATCAAAAAATCAAGTCTAATCACTCTCAATCATCTTGAAAGCTGTTACACTTTTTTCTGAATGTGATAAATAATGGTTGTTGCCACTATTTAATTTTTGTATCAATGATGATTTAATTTTTTTTTTCAAAAATAAAATCATAAAAAAATATGGACTATTTTTGTTTATGAAAGTAAATTTTACAGATTAAGAATTGAGGTCTGACTTTTTGGTTTTTGTCACAGGAGTCAAATGGTAATAGCATTGCTCATAGCTGATATTGTTTCAGCTGTGTTGTTGTCCCACTAGATTCATTTTGTAGTGGAATTGATGCATATTAAGACATCTGTTCTCAAAATCCTCATGTTGAGAGGGAGCTTCGTCATATTTGACCAGAGTTCAAAATTCCGAGATCTGTCACCAATAGTACTTGTTGATTCTTAAGTGTCATGTTAATTAATATGAATTAAACAATTCTTAATTTGAATTGAGTAATTCTGATTTGGGATAACATTTATAATGGGTTGGAGGGAAAGTTCTATCGTATTTTAAATGGCAGATGATTTTTCTTGTAAATAAAAAAAACATCTGGCTATTGAGTCATTTGGATTTCTTTTGTTTTTTTAGCTGCTGTATAATATAAAAGAAGTCTTTTTTTACCGTTCATCATTTACTTGTGATATTTAAAGTGAAAAACATGTCAGTAGATAAAGTGCATTTACGACACTTCATTTTGTATGAATTCCAAGAAGGAAGCAACGCATCGTTGCATGTAAAAATTTATTTGCGGTATTTGGAAAAGGTATTGTAAATGTTCGTACTTGTCAAAGATGGCTTAGCAAATTTCGTTCCGGGGATCTGAGCCTCCAAGAAAGTGATCGATCTGGATGACCATCCAAGATCGATAATGATGTTTTGCGATCCATGTTGGAAAATAATCCACATTTAACAAGTCGAGAAATTGCAGAAGAGTTTGGCATTCATAATACAACTGTTGGAGATCACCTTAAATCTCTTGGGTTTGTGTTAAAGCAAAGTGTTTGGTTCCACATGAATTAACGGAAAAGAATTTGTCTGATCGTGTAAGAATGTGTTCATCACATCTGATTAAACCCATTGTGGAGCCGTTTTTGGACATGTTGGTTACTGGAGATGAAAAGTGGACAAAGAGAAATTATCAAGAATATTAAGAGAAAAAAAATCTGACTGCAAACCAGGAACATCATCAGCAACAGTTCCAAAACAAAGTATCCATCGACGAAGAGGACTGCTTTGTTTGTGGGGGGACCAGAAAGGTCCAGTGTACTACGAGTTGCTGAAACAGGGAAAAACTATTAACGTGGATCTGTACTGCAATCAGTTGGATAAATTGAATGCTGCTATCAAAGAAAAAAGGCCTGCATCAGCGTGTAGAGAAGGAATAGTGTTCCACCACGATAATGGTCTACCGCATATTACAATGGTGACACAACAAAAACTGAATGCGTTAGGATGGGAAGTCCTTAGTCACCCATCGTATTCACCTGACATTGCACCATCTGATTATTACCTGTTCAGATCTCTGCAAAACTATTTAACAGGGAAAAAATTCAAGTCTTTTGAAAGTGTTTCTAAGGCAGTTGCTGTCTATTTTAACTCTAAGAACGAGAACTTCTACAAAACAGGAATTCACAAGTTACCTGAAAGATGGCAACAAGTTGTAACAAATAACAGCATATATAATTAATTAATATTAAACACGTATTTTTATAGACGAACTCAAATATTTTCTTTAAAATACGACAGAACTTTCCCTCTAACGCATTATATATTGTTGCATTTTTTTGTGAAATTTTAAAAATGAATATATATTTATATATTTGTGTCAGTTTAGTCATACAATTTAAATACAAAGTATATTTAATTTATCTTTGAAGCAAAAATAAGTACAGTATTTTAAATATTGTGCTAAATGTATTTATTTTTTGAGATGCATATTGTTTCACTCTCTTATTCAGGTCAGTCATCTGATGTGTTTGAAGCCTTATCAGAAGATTTCATGAAAGATGTTATATCATCAGGTATGCTTATTCTTAAAATGTTGCCTTTTTTATTGATTTATTTTAATTTAAAAATTATTTACATTCAGTATATTTACTTTGCAGTGGATTTGTTGTTATTAAATGAGAGCTATATAGATGTAAATGTTTATACTGGGCAATTGGATCTGATAGTTGATACTTCAGGTAAGAATTAATAGGTTTTTTCAAATGTTCGGAAAAAAATTTGGTGTGATAAAAATTACTATTTACTCAATTTTACAATTTTAGACTATGCATCTAAAAAAAAAAATTTTTAAAAAATAGTTTAAAAATGCAAATATATATATATATATAATATAAAAGAATTTTTTATTGTTTTTGTTTGTACTATTTTAATTTATGAAGTGAAAAATCTTAGAAATTATATGAATTAATAAATGCAATGATAGTAGAATTAGATGTGATCTCTTAATATATGCCCTCTGTATATTTTTTCATAAATTTTAGAAACCAGAAATGTGTCTCTGGTTCTTATAATTTTTAGCAGATAAGGAAAATAACTCATCATAAATTAATACTTTTTCTTAATACTTTTTTAAAAATATTTCTTACAATGGTCACATTAGGTTAAAACTAGTGATCTTAGCAAAAGTTACTTAAATTATTTGCTGATTTATGAATGTTACATCTGTATTTATAGGATTGCTAAGTTTATAAGACATTAATTTCAACATTATAATTTATTGCTTTCATTTTTAATTGTGTTAGTATAGTTTGTTGCATTTAAATTTATTGTTTAAAATTGGAAAAAAAAATCCTTCAATATTAGTTTATATATATAATACAACATCTATTTTTCAGGCACTCTGAACTGGATTGAAAAGCTGAAGTGGCCTGGTTTGAAAGGGTTCATGACTGCTTCTAAGAAACCTATAGTTTTTCCTGGAAATCGAACAGGAGGTTTCTTTAAATCATTTAAGCAATTGAGATTATTTTGGATTTTAAAAGCTGGACATATGGTATATATTTTTCAATTTTTTCCCCTTTCTAATTTGTTATTTGTATACATATGTTTCATTGTTTTAATAAATTCGAAAATTTTTTGATATAACTTAAGATAATCATTTGACAAATAAAAAACAAGTTAATTTAAGTGAAAGTTTATCATATATTTGTAGTCTGTAAATTTCTCTGTTTATTTTCTGTGCATTTTTTATCACTAGACAATAATTAAATTTTTAAAGATGTGGAAATGTTTTGGTAGAATTTTTCAATTCGTGTTTTTTGAATTAACTGAATTTCTTGACGATTTGGCTTTTCTGTTGGCCAATTTCTTTTTTGGGAGCTTTTTAATTGACCTTCAGAAGTTTATCTTTAGATAAGAAAGTATTCGAAATTTGTATGATTTGAGTAATCTTGTCTGTGTTGTAAGGTTTATTGTCTTTGGCAAACATTGCTGATGTACTCTAAAAATACTCTTGTGATCTTTTTTCAAATCTGTCATCTAATTTTTACTTTTTTTCTCTTTCATCATTTAACATCTGTATCACAAATATTCATGGATAAAATTTTGCATGATACTTTTAGTTATTTATTCATTGTTTCTCATTTTCATTATACTAAAAATCAATTGTAATTCTGTTTTAAAATTTTGCTGCATAAGCTTTTTGTGTTATCTTTAGTTTTTGCTATTTAATTTTGATATTTTTTTATCAATATAATTGGTTTGATAATCCACATATAATAAACTAATATGAGGAATTTTTTAAGTTTTATTGTTCTAAGATTATCTAAATGCATTGATTCAAATTTATTATAGCTTAATTCAATTTTTTTTTGCTCATAAGCATTGTATTTTTATAAATTTAAGTTATTGTAATTTTTCTTCCAAATGTTTGTATCTATAATTGCCGTTAAAAATCATAATCATATTTTAAATGTTCTAATGTCATTTCAATTCTTAAATATTTCTTTTTTTTTATATAAATAGGTCCCAGCAGATGCACCTGAAACAGCTCTTATAATGTTAGACATGATTCTCAACAAGAAAAAATGACCAATTTACTACTTTTGTTAAACACTGTTATTACTAGTTTTAATCTGAGCTTAGATAATGTATAAAATAGAAAAAACATTTACAAGTTAAGATATAGAAGAAGCAATCTACTTATGCTGTGCTGAATGCATATATTTGACTATAGTTATTGCATATTTTTGATACTTGTGTATTTGTACTACATTTGTGACATAATTAGCTAAGTTGTAAAATTGTTGTATTTGAAACAGAAGTATTTTGCTGTTATTTTGTATATTGTATTGTAGTTTGTTATGCTACTCTCATGTGTTTTATGTCTGTGTATCTTCAATTACATTTCATTTATTTGTTCATTTTATTATATTAAATTTCAAATCATTTAAAAGTAATCGAAATTTTGGTTCAGAAACTGCAACAATCTACAATATTTTTTACTGTTGCAAATGAAAAAAAATGTAAAATGTTTTTTTTTAAAATAAAAATGAGAAGTAAACTTCTTTGCTTTTTCATTATTATAATTTCAAATATTAAAATAGCCTTCTAATTAAAAAAATTATGAAATGTATTGGATTTTTAGTAAATTTTTATAAAACTAATGTATGGGTGTATTTCTAAATTTTATATTTTATGTAATATATAAAACTAATGATGGAGTAAAGTCATTATCTATATAACATTTGTAAGTTGACTTTGAAATGACTTTTTAAAAAATGCCTTCAGCTTTATATTTTTTAAGTTTTGCTGAAGAGACCTTCAAATTTTAAGTCCTCATGAGCAAATGTAATTTTCGATTTTAATAATGCCCAATATTAAGAACTTAAAAACATGTTTGTTGATGAATAATATTATAAATTCTTGGAAGAGAATTATTGCCTTATCCTGTGCATTTTTCTTTAATTTGTGTAATAACTCTTTTAATAACAGTCATAACAGGAACATCAGCTGCAGGAGAAACTAGCTTTTATAGTGATAAATTTATATATTATTCAGAATATTCATATCATTGTGTTAAAAATGTGAAGTCCAGGGATAGTATTGTGCATTGGCATAATCTCTAGAAGCTCTTTACTTTCAAATTTGTATCACATCCATGAATAAAAACAGATCATTGGGTTTTATCTTGTACATCTCTGCCTTCATCAATTGCTATAGAATAAGTTTAAAATGTTGAAAAAATTATTGTAGTTGATTATGTAAATTTTTGCAGTTATATCAATTCTGTTGGCAATGATATTTTTTGTTAAGCTTACGTCTTTGAATTTCTTCATTTTGGGCACACTTTCTACTGCCTGAATCATGCATTTGTTAATAAATTCCTCTTCAGTGAATGGTTTCAACATAGATGCAACAAAATGCACTATCAAATCGCTTGCTTTTACTGCAGTTGGATTATCTTCAACTAAATTGACAAATAAGCTTTTTTTTTGAAGTATACCAATCTTAATTCTAACAGTTGATCTATGCAAAGTTTCCCTATGTTTTTTTATAATTCTCTTTATAAATTATGTTTTGGTATATTTTTAAATATACCACATATAAATATTTACTCATTACAAACCGACCTAGAATTTCTATGTATCAAACATAAAGTTTCATTTTTTCTTTGAATTTAAAGGTACTGTAATTATATATCAATTTTCTCGAAAAGTACTAGGCTCTTTGATTTTTTATTCTTACTTTGGAGGCCTTGTGCATTGTTTTAATTGTCAGTTAAACAGTAAACAAAGAGCACAACTTTTAAAACTTGAAAATTATCTTTTACAAAGTAGACTAAAATATAGTTTTTGTTCACTGGTTGCTAACGAATAGCTTCTTACTCTACTGGCATTTCATCATTTATTGCCCGTGCAGAGTATGTACATTTGAATGACATAGGGATGAGCACATATGTCAGAGCCTGATCATAGAATTGCGCATATAAAATGTCATTCTTTCATTGATTGGCTTTTCCGTATATGAGAAAATTTTATAATCAAGCCTTAACATATGCATTTATGTGTTATAGTTTCATAAATAAATGTTAATGTCTTCTGAAATAAATTTTATTCATGAACCATGTACATACTTATAATTTTAATTAAAGACTTCAGTTTTGTCAAAAGCTGAATAAACGCATTTTTATATCAATCTTTGGTTACCATGTATTTAACATGCAACTTCATAGATTTCTTGTGGGACTAATAAGTTTGAGTTATGAGAGATAAAAATCTACCGATTACTATATTGTTAATGGAATGTTTACAGAAAAGATGAGTCATGATTTCCTAAATTTTTATGTAATAGTTATAGCTGCTTTACACAAAAAGCGACAATCTCTATTGCAAACTCGTACAGAGTTCCGAAAACTCGACCTAATGTCGACCAAAGGGTGACTGAGCTTGGAAAAATGAGAGGTTATCGAGAGTGGGATTAAAAAGAATAAGTACAGGTGTTTCCTCGGAAAGTATTGCATGAATTGTGTTTTCTTGAGAATACAACAGAAATAAACTACACAAATACCCTTAAGCAAAGCACATTTTATGAAGGCATAGAGTATTTGCTATATGAAAATGAAAATTAATTAATGCATTGTATACAGTAATTTATCTGATCAGACAGCCCACAGAAAAATACTTTATAAAGGCATAAAGCTGTCTATAATCAAAATTAAGCAGACGGCTCTGCCAAAATTGGCTACTTTTTTCAAAGAATTGCGAAATGGGACCTATTGTCTTCCATATTGCAATCTGCGTTTTGCTCCTTCGTTCTGAAAACGATGAAGGAACGGCAAGTCTATTACCGACGCACCTTGTTGCTCTAAGTTCTGAAGGGTGACTTCGACAGCCTTTAGTCCATTTAGCCCTCACTATGTGATATTTTAGGAGTTTGTGCCAGTGCCGGTTTAAGCTAATTTCGAGCCCTAATCGCAGAAGAGCTACGGGCCGTCTTGTCACTGGCGGATCGAAATTTATAATCAGAAAATCCGGTTAAGTCCAGCTTGTCCGGGCCCCTTAAGTCCCTTCTGGGGGGTCTAGGCGCCCGCCCACCCCAATGGATGAACCGGCACTGGTTTGTGCGGTGTCTCAACGCGTTAACGTCTTCATTTTTCCGGCATTTTGTCATTAATTGTGACAGCAGCAGTAATTTCTGCACCGGATATTATGTCTTGTTTTGGTATCGTTTTGAAGTTACTGTTCAACGTTATTTTCTATTGGCTTCTGCTCTTCAAGAGTTCTTTTCAGGAGGACCAGTAAGTTTAAATTTTTTCATCATGTGCAACGAACTCATTTTCCTCGTCGTTAATGGGATCTACACGTTGGGTTTTTCATCCTGCAAGGGTGTGACTGAGTTATCTGGACTCTACTGCAGAGTAAAAAATACCTCTCTTCTGTGTAGAAGATAAATAACCTTTATTTTTAAGGTAAAAACATTGACCATTTTCAAGCTCTAAATGATCTAGCAGATTCAAAAATCCATTAATCATACCAAATACAGTCGACTCTCGATAATTCAAACCTTCGATCAGGGGCGGCTCTAGGGCCGGGCAAACCGGATCCATGTCCGGGGCGGCATTTGGACCAAATTTTAAAAATACTTTTTTTTGTTATGGAAAATTTGGAAGAAGTTAAAGTACACTATCTAGGGAAAAATATTCAGAACAAGATAATTTCTCTTTTATATGAGAATATTAAATTAAACATTGTTTATAAAATTAAACAAGCTAAATATTTCGATAATTTTAGATTGCACCCCTGATGCCAGCAAGATCGAATAAATGACATTTATGGTAAGGTATACATGTATTGAGAAATCTAATTCTACCGAAGTTATCGTTAAAACTAATGCGAGTTTTTTTTGGTTTCCTTCCAGTTGAAAGATTAACTGGAAGAGAACTTTCATTGGGCTAAATTTGCTAGATATGCGGGGGCAGGTTAACAATAACGAAGTGAATATGAAAGGCGAGAAATCAGTGGCTCAATTTAAAACAAGAACCTTAAATCCGCGAACAATCTATGTGCCATGCAGTAGCCACTCTTTAAATTTGGTCTTTAATGACATGACAAAAGCATCCTTAGAAGCCTGTACTTTTTTTAATATAGTTCAAAAAATTTATTCTTTTTCATCAACTTTTCGTTGGGTTATATTATTAAAATGTATAAAGGGCATAAAACTTTAAAGCCACGTAGTGTAAATAGCTGGGAAAGCTGAATAGAGGCTATTGAATCCTTAAGTTATCAGTTGGGAGGTTTTATGATGCTCAGTTTTTATAATGCTGAAATTGACACCTCTGTAAGAGATGAGGCCTCTGGATTATTAAATTCTACATAACATTTCAAGTTCCTATGGCCATCGTTATTTGGTATAAAATCTTTAATTACATTAAAATCCAATAAGCAAGCTAAGGCAAACAAAATAGATATCTCTTCTAACTTTGAGATGACGCAGCCACGTCACAGAATTCGACGGAAAAATGTGAAATTTAATTATGAAGCACAAAATGATCCAATGGAATATCCTAAATTAAAATTCAAGATTGAGTTTTATTTTTTTACATTGGACGAAGCAGTTAATGTGTTGGAATGCAGATTTAATTTAATGTGTACTGACACAGTAATTGTTTTCAATTTTTTTACAATATATATGATCTAAGAGATACACTTAAAACTTAATTAAAAACTGTAAAAATTTAGAAATGATGTTGACGCGCTTGATTGAGCAGATGAGCTAATGTCAGTTTCAGCTTTAGCAGGCAAAAAAAAAAAAAAGGACCAGTTGAAGTTTTAAAATTTATTTCTGTTTTAGAATTTGCTCCAAATCTTGCTATTGCATTTATTTTACTTTCTTAGCTAATAAGTTTGGCAAGTGTAGGTATTAGTTTCTCAAAATTAAAATTAATAAAAAATTTATTGCAGTTCACGAATTCTAAAGATAGATTAAATGGCTTAGCTACATTGGCTATCGAACATGAAATAGTTGAACAAATTAATCAGAAAGTTTTCAGAATTAAAAGTCAGAAGAAAAAAAAACAGTGGTAATTTTTTATGTTATAGTTTTTAATATATATATGTGTATATGTATATATTTATATATAAAGATAATTAAATTAGATCTAAAATTAAACCCAGACCACCTCTAAATTTTATTTTCCCTTTACAATCTTCAAGTATTAAATTTATTACCCAGTTCGGGAATGAAGAACACATGGCTTTAACAGATTCGCCGCTCCTACCATTAATTTTCATTACCTAAAATGTCACACATATATATATATGTGTGTATACGTATATGTTTATATATATATGTATAGTTTCATAAGATATACTGTTAGCTCCCTTTTTCTTCACAAGGAATATTCAAGTTTTATTGATGTGCATTTATGAAAATTTTTTATTTTCTTTAATAATAGTTTTTTTTTTTACTTTGGGGAGAGGGGCGGCATTTTTCATTTCTGTCCGGGGCGGCAATATTGCTAGGGCCGGCCCTGCTTCGATAGTACGAACCTCTCAATAATTCGAAGTATATGCTCAGTCCCTAGAAAAACTCTTGATACTTCAAACTGAAACAAAACGTTTTGGAACATTTAATATTTTGAAGTAAAATCTGTGGCTTGCCAGACTACAACACTTGATAATTTGAGGTTATCTTAGAGTCCTGTCCTGGTGACAAACAGGTTGGAGGTTACAAGTTTTGCGTTGTATTGTCTCTGCTAGTCTCCCCTGTAACGTAGCCCCTTTGATGACCATCTGTCTGCTACCCCCTTCTTTGTGTTTTCTGGATCCTCAGGCGAAAAGACACTTTTATTGCCTTCTTTCTTCAAGGGGACAATAGACCAAAACCGTACCTGTTTTCAGCCCTTTCATATCTTACGTTTAACACGTGGCCTTGCTACACATGTGTTCAGAATGGTTGGTCCGCTGTTGTGGAGAAGAGATGCGAAAGATTGTGTATGCATGTATTGAATGTATTCTTTTAATGCAGGACTTTTAACTTCTGTATAAAATTTTTTATACTATGTACTTTTTGAAAATACTTTAAAATAATTTTATACATGTGTACAAACATTGTTTTATAACATAGTTTCAAAGTTAAATGTATTTGAAAAAAATTTCTCTTTGTGCATTTTGGGAGTTTTTTCCTACCCTCTTGATAATTCGAAGTTTTTCATTGGTCCCTCCAACTTCCAATTATCAAGAGCCGACTAAGGTTGCTCTGAATTGTATGCTCTTCAAAATTACTACAGGGTGTCCCAAAATGACCGCATAAACTCTGCACAGCTAGATTCCTCGTTGGGAGTACATAAAAACTGCCCAAAGAAGCGTTCCTGTACGATCCATAGCTTACGAGAAAAATACTAAAAACAAAGTATGACGTCACTTTTCCGGTGCAAGAAAAACTCTTTATTAGACATGTCAACAACAGTATTTGCATATCTTTCCAGACGATTGTGTATAAAACGTTCGCCGCGCATATCGCGTCATGCACTTATATCCGTGGAATGACGTTAAGCCGCCGTTGAACTGGTTTTTAAAAGGCTGCATCTTGCATCTACCGGTAGTCTTCGTATGGTGGCCGTGTACTTGTACATGTACTTGATGTACGGCCGATATAATGGAAATGCCTTACGAACTGCCCGTCGATATATCCATCCCACCGTCAGTGGCGTAACGGAGAATAATTGGGCCCCCCGCAAGCTCAGGTCTTCGGCCCCAAGCCGGATCTTAGAGATATATATATATATCATATATATATATACTTGCTAGAAAAAGTCTGAGTTCACCTACTACTGCTTACATAAACGACGAAAAAAATTTTAAAAACTGGAATTTTAAAATTTTTTTAAAATTATATTTTATTTAGTTTGTTCCTAGTGTTGAGAACAACAAAAGTAAACTCGGTTTGCTTTCATAGCTTTGAAAATAAGGACAGGTTTGTAGCCATACCAACAAAAATCAAATAGAAAAAGTCTACGCGTTCACTGTTTTAGTAGTAACTATAAAAATTATTTAAAAAGGATATTGAGCTATTTAATACCTGGTTGGATAACCCCCTGTGTTGAAAATTTCCTGAAGTCGTTTCGGCATTGAATTAACTAGTGTAGTGGTTTCTTCAGAACTTATTTTCTCTCATTCGTCGAGCGTCTTCGAAATTTCACAAATCCGCTTTATCCAACAGATGGCGTTGTTTGCAACTCGGATGACGTCATAAAGATAATTTTTGTTTTCTGGGAACCTATCGTTACTATAGCAACGGGGTGTGGTTCAGAAATGATTGACAGATATAGTCGGTATGAGAGCGCATGCGCTCTTTGAAGAACCAGATCGAAGAGAGGAAAAACGTGTCAGCAAACGGGTAGGGGGGTGAGGAAAGAGAAGGGAAAGAGTTTTCTACAAATAGTTTCAACGTTTGAATAAGGTTCTGTCACTGCCGCACAAAATTGGGTGCGGAGACATTTTTTTTTTGAAAGCCGTGCTAGTGGATAGGTATCAAAATGTGCATTGCATTTCTAAGTATATATAGTTCTGGAATCTACTCAAAAATACATTTTTCTGCAGAAATGATGAGGCTAATTAGTCTAGATTTGTCGGAAAACATAGGACATATTTACTTAATTTGGGTATAATTATTATGTGAGTTTTTCCCATTCATATGGAAAATAATTGAGAGTGTAATGCACTTGATATTTTGTCACATGAATTATTGTATTTCACGGTAGGCCTTTGAGTACAACATTTTTGAGGTAATTCTATTGTAGAATTTTACTGTTTCCTAGTTTCGGATGGCATTTATCACTTTTTGTGGAAATTGGTATTGTAGTTTAGAAATCATGTAATTAATTTCAACTTTTCTATAAAATCATCGTTATAAGGCTCCGGATTTTTAGGAAAAAAACGTTCAAATTGCCTCTTGACAAATACGTCTACATTGTCTTAGGTATCATAAACAATGCCCATAAGAATAAGAAGGGAAACGAAATATGGGTGGGGGTTTTAATTTTTCGACGAAGAATTTGGTAGATCTTTATTTGAAATTTAGAAAAAGTTTTTTTTTTTTCGAATTTTAGGGGGTTTATTTGTTTTATTTATCTTTGTTACCTTTATTTATTTATCGATCTAATTCTCTTTGTTTGATAGAAATATGCGAAATTTTAATAAGTTTCTTTCTGCTCATATCTCTTAGATACAAATTGTATTTGAAATTGTCATAGAAGGATGCTTATTATGGAAATAAAGTTTCGATTTGAATCTTTAAAAAGAAAATGTCATTTTTCTTAGAAAATTATTAACTAGTGCACTTTTTTGTCAGTCCTTTTTTAACAGCATTCCATTCCTTGTTTTACAAATTAATGCTATTTCCAATCAGGGGCATAGTTACCGCATATCAATGATACGGGGCCCCAAGCTTTGAGGCGGGCACCCAAACGTGTAAGCAAGAAATCGTGGGGGTGGCCTTAGAGAGGGCCCTCAAAGATGATACAGGGAGCAGCTCCGCCAGTGTTTTCAATACTCATGAAAATGTGACACAAATTTCACAGCCTTCAATTAAATTATTATATTCATTGAATTAATTTTCAAGCTAAGATTCCTTTTTTTATTTCCTACGTGCAACGTTTTCAGAATATTTATTGTATATAGTCTGCGTTTGTACTCTCATAATGTTATTTTTAGTGTGGCCGATTATAAGCGGAGATAAAATCGGTGCATTTTTGTGATCGGCTCTTTTATTTTGAATTTTTACTGCTTTGATCTTCTTTTCTAGTGACACGATTGCGATGCTTAAATTCGCCAGAGGAGCGGTGTGGAGAACAGTAGTGCGCTTTTGAAATCTGATGTTGCTATCAATTTTTTCATGAAATTATCTTAATAAGACTCATGATTTACAGAGGAAGTTCTTCAGTGAATTCACGAGCATGTTTATGATTGTTGTCTTGGATATCAAAAATAAAGTCCATCGGGCTAAGAAGAGGGAAGGGATTTTAAATTTTTTGAGGAAAAATTTAGTATATCTTCAGTTGGGACTTGAGGAAAAATATAATTTCCGAAGTTTTATTTTTGTAGAGAGAAGTAGTGGAGGGAGACGATATATATATATATATAATATATATATATATATATAATATATATATATACACGTATATATATATATACGTGTATATATGAATATATATATAGTGTAATAAAAATGGAAGAAAGCAAAAAAGTCAATGGACTAAAAAGGATACCTATTATGATTTCTAAAGCTGTTACTGAATTAAGACCAGCAAATTTGGGTTATATATATATATATATATATATAAAGGAGAAAAGCGACTCACTGACTGACTGACTAATCACGATATCTCCGGAACTATTCAACCTACAGATATGAAAATTGGTTTTTAAACTATTAGACGTACAGTCTTGAAATTTGGTAAAAGATTCCTTTCGCAGAGTAGAGAACCGCTACAAAATGGATTTCGCGAAAATTAAACCACAAGTTTCATTTCAGGGGATTAAGGGCGTAATGGATATAAGTATTTCCGTTTTTTAAACTATTATACCTACCTGCTTGAAAATTGGTGGGCATGTTCCTTTCATGGAACAGAGTTCCATTAAAACGAAAATAAACCCCAAGGAGGGTTGCGAGAGGTCACGGGGAATTATGGGGAAAAAATCCCGTTTTTGAATTGTTAGACCCACATACTTGAAATTGGTTAAGCATGTTTCTTTTGTTGAACAGGGATCTACTAAGAATGTATTTTAGGAAATCAACTCCTGGGGAGCATGGGGTTACTGGGGTGTATTGAGACAAAAAAAATTTCCTTTTTTCGAAATACAAGGTCTATAATAGTGGAATTTGGTTTGCATTTTCCATTTGTTAAATTGAAATCCGCTAAGAACAGTTATATTGGAGAACGTTTCTCAACGGAATTACGGTAGGAATTGATAATAAAAACTTCTTTTTTACTCTATTAGACAGACTTAAAATTTGTCTTGCATGCTTATGGAGTAGAGTTCCACCAAAAATTGGTTACGCGGAAATCCACTTGGGTATAGGGTACGAAGGTACAAACATCCTTCTATACTTCAATTTTTAAAATTTTTAGAAAATACAAATTAGAAGTCCTGTTCTTTTTTTATATCAAGAGTCGAGAGTTACAGGTATATATATATATATATATATATATATATATATATAAACAGTATATATTTATAAAACGTCATGAAATACCCTGCGAAGCGGGCGGGTAACGGTTAGTACAAGGGTGATCAAATGAAAAGGTACGAAACGACATAAAAATGAAACAGTTAAATATTTGCATATTCCGCCAAGGGAGAATGTAGCGAGACATCTCGGGATGCCATTGGAGACTCTGACTGGGATCGGATCATGCGCGGGTGCCCGCATGCGCAGGAGAGAGCAAAGGCTCTTATAAAAAGCGGCGTCCAAATGATGCGAGCACAGAATTACTCGAGCACAGAAAAAGCATTAACTCCGATGTGTACTGTGAGACACTCCGACGCCTACGCAGGTCCATCAAGAACAAAAGACCGGGGCTGCTCACGGAGGGTGTGGTTCTGCTCCATGATAACGCGCGTCCACACGTCTCCAGAGTCACACAAATGGAACTGGACAAGTTCAATGGGAGACGTTGGACCATCCGTCCTACAGTCCGGACATGTCACCCTGCGATTTCCATGTGTTTGGTCCACTGAAGAAACACCTGAAACGAAAGCGCTTCAACTCGGACGACGTACTCAAGGACACTGTGAAGGACTGGGTCTCGTCACAGCCACAGGAATTCTGGGAACAAGGAATCCTGCGGCTTGTTCATCAGTGGGATCGTTGTGCTCAGGCCTATGGTGTATATTTTGAATAAAGTCTA